>JAWZYV010014281.1:0-99702 GCA_038373885.1 Cheiracanthium punctorium
TCTTGCGCGCGTCTCTCGATCGCATTGCGCCGAGACGGTTGGTCGCAGACCCACCGAATTTTGCATACGGCTTCACTAGGACAGATCCTAACATGCCTCGGAGCGATTTTTTCTAAATTCGAATTAGAAAATGTTTTACTTTTTGTTTTGTCCGATTTTTAGCGATTTGTCTCGCTTAATACGTAATAACGTCGGTAATGGCACTCGCAGTAAAACGAAATTTACATCATCGGATAGAGGAGAAAATTTTCTTTTAAAAATTGTTTGTTCGGACTGTGTAACATAATTTGCAGATTTTGGGGAATTTTTCAAATAAAATTAAATTTGACGCTGACTTTCGTAAAATATTTTTAAAATTGCTGCATCTTGAATTCTATCCGTCATAACTTTTTTATATTTTGTCAAATGACGGAGCATACATTTCGCCCTCTTTTAAAAGAAAAACCAGAGGAAAATATAATTAGGAGATTTTTTACGAATTTTTAAGTAAAGAAGGATTTTCATTTCAATCGCAGGCAGCTTAAAAATTTCGGTATGATATCTTGCGGTTTGGTTGTCTTGGAGACAGTAACAATGATTAAAATTGCCAGTTGAAAAAAAAAATAAAATGATTTAAAAATAACCGAGTTTTCACATGTGAAAAGTGTGTGCCACTTTGACGTCACGAGTTTAAAACCCCTTTCGAAACTCAATCAGAATAACGGACTCACAAGCAAAACATACGCCGCGCATGTGAAATAATTCTATATTTTACTTTACGTTGCCAGAAAAATAATTGAATGCTGTTTTTTCACAAGTGAATTATCCAGCATTATTTTCAATTGAGATTTTAAACGGGTCACGTTTTCGAATAGCAGGAAATATATTGCGGTGTTAAACAGGGCCTGATTATGGCAAACAGGGGCCCCGCATTGATGAATTTGAGGGCCTCCATGTATGAAATTTGTTTTATTTTTCATAAAATATGTTTATAAAAAAGAATATTTCAGAACAACATTTGAAATTGGGGGCCATTTCTAGCCGGAGGCCACTGGCCAAAGTCCCGATTTTTCCGTGAGAATAATAGGGCCCTGGTGCTAAATACGCCAATCTGACAATAATTAAGCATACAAATGTATGGAGAGCTGATTTAGTGGCAACCATAAAGTGAAATGATTATCGTTTATACTGAGTGCGTAAATTGCAAAAGTCACCAAAGAATAAAAGACTACATTCGTGGCAAATATCTAAGCCGTTTATTTAAATTAAGCATTAACGACTGAAAAACGAAAATATATTGTATTGGTATCAGTAAAAGATAGTATAAGTAATAGTTAGATATGCTACGGCAATATTGATCAAAGCACAATATACCGCATTAATAAATATTTCGTGAAACTAAGTGTTCTATTCCTTTTTCAACAACCATCTTACATCACAGCTAAGTAATTCTACGTCACGTTAATATATCCCGCGGTAGTTTCAACAGAAAAGATTGTAACTGAACTTTTTTTTCTTGGAGATTCTGTTTGGTCACGTGTTGTTATAATCACATTTTGGGAAAATGTTCTCTTCTTGCCTTGCAAAGAGCAGGTACACAACTATTTAATTATAAAATAAAACGGTTCTCCACATCATGTAGTATCTAAAGTATTAATGGCATAACTTAAATCTAAAAAAGAGTATGATGCAGAAATGAGACATTTTGAATATTAGGAATTTTCACTGCGAACCATCACGCTTTTCTTTTCTAATTGGGTCATTCCACGTCAGATCAAACAGTGCAGTTCACCACACCAACTCGGATTTTTATCAAATTTTATATAGATGATTTATAGGCTAAGACATCAACAAATCTCAATTTTGAAGGTTCTACGATAATTAGTTATCGAGAAATTAATTATGCAAATTTTTAAGTTTTCTGCAAGATGCACCAACTTTTTTCTCAATTCCTTAAATAACTCCTTACCTGTAAAAGTTACTGAAGTGAAAATTTGTTTCTAGGAGGAACTTTTTACGATGATTCCAAAAATGTTATCGAAATTTGCGTATCTTCTATAGTTTATGCATGAGCAGTACATTTGCTAAAAAACATCATGAATTTTTTTCGGCATGTCTGATCACAGACACATGTTTTAAATTTTTATATGTTGTTAAGATGGAATAATCCTACATCCCAAAATAATTTCATCTTGGCTTTCTGCTCAGGAGCAGAGAAAAAAAATTGTATGTATGTACCTACATATTAGGATTTTCATATTAAATATTTATACTGAAGATGAGAAAATTCAGAAGCGTTAGTCAATTTTCCTATGTCTTTTAAATTGATATCTGAAGTTTAACTACTACTCCAGGCATTTGCAAAAACTAGAAAATACATAAAAGTGCTTGTATCGGAAAACGTAAAACAAACAAACAGCAAAAAATGCATGTCACACACAGTGTTAAATTAAAAAAAGTTCTAAAGTTAAAATTTTGAATTACTTTTAATTTAACCCTGTTGTTTTTGGCAATCATCCATCAGCCAATAAATCTTTGGAATTCTGCATGATATTTAACTCAAAAAAATAACAATGTTTAATAAAACATATATATGTATATATATATATATATATATATTAAATCTACCGGAAAGTTCTATCCATTTTCCGTATGCAATATTTTGCCTAGCCAAAACTACTGAAGCTAATAACACGAAATTTAGCACGAGTGGGATTTTATAGCGTAGGTGCTAGATTAGAGAGTATTTTCAAAAATTCGTAATTTATAGAGGATAAAGGCCCAAAATGTTCTTTTCACACATTCTGCGGGATCTCAAAGAAGAAAAGAGATATCGATAAAATTCTTGCTGTAAAATACACAACACTCAAGAATGCCTAAAAATCGATTTCAGAACATTTCGAATATAATCCTCCTAGGAGGGTAGACGTAAAAGTTTGCCGTGAATAACTGGTTACATGACATTTATTCTGCAATATATCACAAAATGTGCAATTTGACAATGTGCCTGACATTGCTATGCTAGTTGTTGTAACAATAAAAATTTAATACAGTATACAGTAAAACCTATTTCAAATTGCTGTATCCACAAAACTAGCCAAAGCACAATTTTGTTCGCATTCTGTTAAAGGTAAATAAGTACTGTAACTTACAGGAATTCAATTCTTTCAATAAACTTTGTTTCTTCTATTGACTTGAATGTCATACAGAATTACAAAGATTTATTGGCTGATGGATGATTGCCAAAAACAACAGGGTTAAATTAAAAGTAATTCAAAATTTTAACTTTAGAATTTTTTTTTAATTTAACACTGTGTGTGACATGCATTTTTTGTTGTTTGCTTGTTTTACGTTTTCCGATACAAGCACTTTTATGTATTTTCTAGTTTTTGCAAATGCCTGGAGTAGTAGTTAAACTTCAGATATCAATTTAAAAGACATAGGAAAATTGACTAACACTTCTGAATTTTCTCATCTTCAGTATAAATATTGCATATGAAAATCCTCATATATAGGTATATACATACAATTTTTTTTCTCTGCTCCTGAGCAGAAAGCCAAGATGAAATTATTTTGGGATGTAGGATTATTCCAACTTAACAACATATAAATATTTAAAACGTGTGTCTGTGATCAGACATGCCGAAAAAAATTCATGATGTTTTTTAGCAAATATACTGCTCATGCATAAACTATAGAAGATACGCAAATTTCGATGACATTTTTGGAGTCAGCGTAAAAAGTTACTCCTAGAAACAAATTTTCACTTCATTAACTTTTACAGGTAAGGAGTTATTTAAGGAATTGAGAAAAAAGTTAGCGCATCTTGCAGAAAACTTAAAAATTTGCATAATTATTTTCTCGGTAATTAATTATCGTAGAACCTTCAAAATTGAGATTTGTTGATGTCTTAGCCTATATATCATCTATATAAAATTTGAGGAAAATCTAAGTTGGTGTGGTGAACTTTGTCCAGGGGCTAGTACCAGGGGGGTACCAGGGGGTATCAGCTAGTACTGATATTAAAAGATGTATTATCTACGTAATTAAAGTAAAATTTTGAAAAAACCCAGTTGGGTTTTTTTTAAGTGTGCTTTTTCGAAAAAACCCACACGGGTTTTTTCGGGTTGGGCAAAATCATAACAGCCCTGATTTACGTACATGCCTATTGTTGTAAAATATACATTAGTTTACCAAATTTTTATTTATTTTGTAAAGAATATAATTGAAAATAATATCTGACGTAAAAAAGGGAACAGAATTTTATGGTATCGATTAAAGTTTTTCTAAAAGTTAAATCTAAATGAATACAAAATTTAAAATTTTACACTGCTCCCTCGCAAAAAAAAAACTCCGTTGTAACAGGTGTTCCCCACCTGAGCAGCCAAACTCCAGGACTGCAGCGGCAAAATAAAAGCAGTGACGCTTCCGCCAGGGAATCGTTGTAGTTCGTAGATGAGTAGCGAGGCTAAGATGGAGTGAGCTATGGCTGTTGTTCTTTTTATGTGTAATCCGTGCAGTGTTTGTTTTTTTAATAAAATGTTTTTGTGTAAGTGAGATGCGAGTCTCTTCTGTCATTTTGGGAGTTCGTGTCGTCTTACAATTTGGCGCCCAACGTAAAAGGCCGTGGAATGGATATAACGTTTGGATTTAGCTGGATGAAATAGAACGTTGTTTTCGTTTTCGTCTGCTGTTAAATGAGTTAAGTACTCTAAAGTTATTTTGTAAATAGTATCTATTTGTATATTTTAATATGTTTTGGCAATCCTTTTGCCTGATTATGTTTTTAAGAACAATTTCGTTTGGATTTTGTGTTTTGTATGTGCATAGAAATTTGTTGGCGGTTTCCCGCCCAAACTGGCTGTAGAGGTAAATAGCGTATAAAAGAATGTTTAACTAGTATTTTGGGTATAATTTGGTGCATAAAGCGAAAATAATATTCTAAATCATATTTTGGCAAAACCGTTGCCTGGCGGATATAGTTGGCAAATCTGCTTGCTTGAAAAGTTTTAAAACAAACAAAAATGGTTCTAACTGACTGTGAATAGAGAAAAGTCACCCAGACTTTTGATAGAATATTGATTTCTGAAACAAAACTCTGTGTAGAGTTGTGTGCACTAAAATTGTTGGAATGCCCATAAAAGTGGAAATTTATGCTAGTTAAACTGAAATATATGTTCTATTGATGTGATAGCTAGTTATGTTGTGATAGCTAGTTATGTTCTTGTATATGTATATATCGGATTTTGCAGTTTGATGTTTTGTTTTAGTAGTGATGAATAGCATTAATTTGGTTTGATGAGTAAGATTAGTTTTGATTTTGTAAAAATAGTTTTGTTTCATTTTGTTCAGAAAAATGGTATTGTTTTGAATTTGCTTATGATTAATTTTGGTTTAATTCTAATTTGATGAAAATTTGAAATTGGAAGAATTGTATTTTTGGTTTGTTGTTGCTTAGTAGTAAGTAGTTGTATTGGTGGCCCTAATCAATTAAATTGTTGCATTTTAGTTACTATTTTGAAAGTTATGGATAATTCTTGTTTAAGCGAAGTTCAGGTCTAATGGCATCGGTGTGAATGCCGCTCAGGTTAGGTTTTGTTTCTGCTCACTCCTGAGAAAGCCTGAAAATTAAATTATCTAAGCCTTTCTGTCAGTAAATATAAAAAACCTCAACTCAAGAAATTCTATTTGTGCTCCTGTGATACAATGTCTTACCTCGGAAAAGGCCGAAAAGATGACCTACGACTCCTCGCCCTAGAACTGGGTTTGGAGGATGTGGAAAACCTTAAAGTGCCCCAATTAAAGAAACTGATAACCGATTCAAAAGAATATGATGAAGAATTAACAAAAAACATGTTGACATCCATCATTGAGGAGCGCGTAAGAAGAGAAAAGTTAGCTGATACGGAGTTGGTGGAAAGGAGAGAGGAAGAGAAAAAAGCCAGAGAACAAACTTTTGAGCTAGAAAAGCTGAGACTGGAACTTGAGATTCAAAAATCCTCCCAGTCAAACCTTGCATCTACCACTTCTTCAGCTCTTGAGCCGGAACAGCCCAAGGTGGATCTGAAGGGGATCTTACCCAAGTTTGATCCAAAAGAAGATGACATGGTGCTATACCTAAGTTTATTTGAACGGCAGTTAACATTTTTGAAGGTTCCGGAGACTACCTGGGTCCCCTACCTGATTGGTTCCCTCCCGCCGGAAGTCGGCAGAATGGTCGTTCGGGAACCTGAGGAAGAATGCAAAGACTACCAGAAGGTCAAGGGCCTACTTCTTAAGCGCTTCAAACTCTCTGCTGAAAGGTTTCGACAGCTATTCTCATCTCACCGCAAGAATCCCACCTGCACCTGGCGAGACTTCTACTTCGAATTAGATGGCTACTTAGATGGTTGGTTAACAGAATTAGACATCACCACCTTCGACAAACTTAGAGACCTTGTCCTCACAGACCAAATAAAACGACGAGTTCCCCCTGAAGTGAAAGAACATTTTCTCGACTCTTGGCCCGATCTGAACACTCCCTTAGAACTTGTGGAAAAGCTTGATGCTTACGATAACATCAGACTGAGCCACAAAAAATACAACGCCCCACCAATGCAAAAGAAACCTTACCCCGCCAAAGAGGAAACTTCAAGAAATGCTCTAAACAAGAAACCAGGCAATCAACTGCCTAAATCCGAAAAACTCAACGCTGGTCTAAAACAGGAGCGTCCAGCTCTGACTTGTTATGGTTGCGGTAAGCCTGGAGTTGTCAGAGCTAAGTGTCCAGTTTGCACTCCAACGCCAAACCTTGCCTCCGCCAACTTTGGACACTTCAACCTCCAGAGCCTGTCCACCTCGGAACCCACCGCATGCCTGCTGGTTACCATAAATGGAGTAGTAGGCACCGCCTGCCCAGACAGTGGAGCAAGCCACACAGTAGCTAGTGAAGGACTATACAAGATCCTGAGGAATCAAGGGGTCCAGTTTCAAAAGTCCAATCTACGGATGACTCTTGCTGATGGTAGCCAGACTGAAAAAGACGTATACACTACAAGAGTGACAATACAACTCGAAGGACGTACTTTCAAGATGAATCTTATTGCTCTCCCAGAGGCTAAAGGAAATCGTACCCTACTCGGGACAGACTTCTTGAAGAAAGCTAAAGTGGTGTTAAACTTAGGAGACCAAAATTGGTATTACAGGGACAACCCAAGAAAGCGGTTTCCCTTCGTCGAAGGCTACAAAATACCTCCTTTGGCAGAGGAACGAGACGACACTGGTCTCAAAGAAAACGTCAATATGGCCCCAAAACAAGAGGTCATTGCGGTTGCAGAAGAAGACGTCACCCATACCCCAAAGTGTGACTTCGTGCAGATGAAGGTGAACAACTGACAGAGGGTCAAAAGAAACAACTTGATGCTCTATTGGTAGAACATGAAGATACGTTCCGGCCGGGGGGAGAGCCGACTCCCTTTATAGAACATAGGATCGAGACAGGAAATGCCCCTCCCGTGGCTACTATTCCTTACCGACTATCTCCTGCCAGGAGAGAAGTTCTTAAGAAGGAAATCGATGCCTTGATTGCGGCAGGAACCATAGAAGAGTGTGATTCTCCGTACGCAGCACCTGTAGTCTTGATCCCGAAACCAAATAGAGAGTTTAGATTATGTGTAGACTATCGCAAGTTAAACTCTATCACGAAGCCTGACCCATATCCATTGCCACGCATGGATGATTTGTTGCATAAAGCCAAACAGACTGCCTATATGTCAACTATAGATTTGAAATCGGGGTACCATCAAGTACAAATGTATCCTCCGGACAAGGATAAAACGGCTTTTGTCTGCCAGTATGGGGTCTACCGGTTCACCAGGATGCCTTTTGGCTTGAAGACAGCGCCAGCGACCTTCCAGCGGTTAATGGATCTTTTCAGAAATGGTCTGAAGGTCAATACGCTTGTATACCTGGATGACATCATCGTGTTGTCTTCGACCTTCGAGGAACACATAGAGGACTTACGGCATGTTTTTGAGAGACTCCAAATTTTTAAGTTACATGCAAACCGTGCTACGTGCCACTTTGCTTGCCATAAAGTTAAGTATTTAGGACATTTCATTACAAGCAAAGGAATAGAAGTGGACCCGGCTAAAGTGGAGGCAATTGCCCGAATTCCTCCCCCGAAGTCCGTAAAGCAGGTTCAAAGTTTCCTACAGACCTGTAGTTGGTACCGCAGATTCATTCCCCAGTTCGCAGACCTCTCGAGACCTTTGAGTCAATTGACCAGGAAGCGAGCCACGTGGAAGTGGGGGGAGGATGAACAACAGGCCTTTGAAACCCTGAAAAGGAAGTTGATCTCACCGCCAGTGTTGAGTCAAGTAGACGAATCAAAGCCTTTTGTCATAAGGGCGGATGCATCTGGCTACGCTCTGGGAGCTGTCCTTACCCAAGGACAAGGTCCAGAGGAACACCCGCTCGAATATGCCAGCCGACTTCTACTACCAGCTGAAAAGAACTATTCCACAACGGAAAGAGAGGCCCTAGCAGTTGTTTGGGCATTAGAGAAATTCAGGGGATACGTGGAAGGAGCAGAGATCACGGTGATTACTGACCACCAGCCCTTGAAATGGTTATTAAGTCTAAAATCGCCAACCGGCCGATTAGCAAGATGGGCCCTACAGATTCAGTCGTACAACTTGAAAGTCGACTACTTGCCAAGAAAAGCCAACGTTATTGCAGACTTGCTATCGCGTCCTGCATGTGAACACAAAGAGCCATCGGGTGAGATTTGTGCGGTTGCCATTGACCTCCCAGTCCGGAAGCCAAGTGCCATCCGGGAGCAGCAACTCAAGGATCCAGATCTGAAAAAGATAATAGACTGTTTCGAGAGTAACACCACAGATGAAAATTATGCCAACTGGACACAGCGGGGATATTTGATGTCCCAGGGAATCCTTTACAGGTATGCTCCAGACTCGGAAGCCGAGGAGGCTCAACTAGTCGTCCCTATCCATGAACGAACGAGAGTGCTAAAGGAGTACCACGATTCCCCAACTGCCGGCCACTACGGAGCCGAGGGCACCTTCTACAAAGTGGCCTTGCGATATTACTTCCCTGGAATGCGGAAGTTTATTACCGATTACGTCAAAAATTGTGCCGAGTGTAGCAGATTTAAGCCAAGCAATCAGAAACCTGCAGGTTTATTGAGAACTCCCGCTTATGCCCAACGCTTCGAAACACTCGCCATAGATCTCTTTGGTCCCTTACCAGAGACTGCAGATGGAAAGAAGTGGATTTTCATCGTAGAAGATACGTCGACAAAATGGGTAGAACTTTTTGCTCTGAAAGAGGCGACGGCGAAAGAATGTTCCATAACTTTGTTTGAAGAGATTTTCCTGAGGTATGGATTAGCCAGACGTGTCATAAGTGATAATGGCCCACAATTCACAAGTGCTGTCCTACAGCAACTGTGTTACCTACTCGAAGTGTCCCAAGTCTTTACACCCGTATATTGGCCCCAGGCCAATCCAGTTGAAAGAAAGAATCGGGATCTAAAACCAAAACTAGCAATACCTGTTGGTGAGGATCATACGTCATGGTCAGATAAACTTGCGACCATCCGTTTTGCAATGAATACGTCGAAGTGTGATACAACAAATCACACAGCTGCATTTCTCCAATTCGGAAGAGAATTACGAACAATTGATGACGTGCAACATGATGTAAGAGCGGTGATTGACAACGATAATTTCATCGCTGAAATTACACCTTATCTGAAGAAATTCGCCCGGATCTCAACCGAGATCAAAGATCTTGTAGAAAAGAAGCAAGACCAGCACAAAAAGTATGCCGATGAGAGTAGAAGAAGGGCACATAGGTATGAGCCAGGTGAATAAAGTATGGGTAAATTTACATCGTTTAAGCAATAAAGCGAAAAAGAAAACAGCTAAGTTTCAACCCTGTAGGGATGGCCCCTATATTGTGATTACCCAACGCTCCCCTACAACCTATGAAGTTGCTAACCCGGAAGCGCCGGATATCCTGCTTGGCACATACCACACTTCTGCTCTCACCCCTTTCAATGAAACTCCTCTTTCTGATGTTGTGCCTGTCGCCCCCCTAAGGAAGAGGGGACGACCTCCCAAGAGTAGCCCTCCAAAGACTGTTCGTCGAAGTGCCAAAAGAGAGACTCAGTTACCATCCAGCTCTTCTGGCCACTCGCCGGGACGTCATCGTGGCCAGGGGGGGAGTCTGTAACAGGTGTTCCCCACCTGAGCAGCCAAACTCCAGGACTGCAGCGGCAAAATAAAAGCAGTGACGCTTCCGCCAGGGAATCGTTGTAGTTCGTAGATGAGTAGCGAGGCTAAGATGGAGTGAGCTATGGCTGTTGTTCTTTTTATGTGTAATCCGTGCAGTGTTTGTTTTTTTAATAAAATGTTTTTGTGTAAGTGAGATGCGAGTCTCTTCTGTCATTTTGGGAGTTCGTGTCGTCTTACACCGTTAGTAAAATGTGCTCTCACTTATTAATGAGGCGATGTACAAATTTGAAGCCTTTAATCATAAAAGTCTCACAGATATGTTTAAACTAAGTTTGTCAATACCAATAATAGCTATAGTATTGTGCGTTTATGCAATCCTTGTTTTCTTTCCTAATTTGAATAAAGCCCTTGAAATGCGATCTTACGATGGTATTTTTTTCTGTTCGAGAGTCAATGAATAGGGGGTTAAGTCAGTTTTTATTTATTTTTATATCTTTGAGCCTTTTTGTGATGAAAGGGAAAGACTTTGAACACCCCCTCCCCAATCAATGTATGGGCACATTTTACGACATGGTAATTCTTCCGTGTGTAGAGCAGTATAAAATTTAAAATTTTGTTTTTATTTACTTTTAATCTGTGAAGATTTTTAATCGTAACCATAAAATTCTGAACATCCTGTAAAAGATTAATCAATCCTTTGTGAAATAAAAGTTAAAATGTTGGCTAGTGTTTTTTTAATTTTTGCTATTTAATATTTTGCGCATATATCAGCAATTAATAAATGGGTTAAAATGATGTTAAAAACAAAAAGTTAATTAATTTTTAAGCATGCAATCTTGTTTAAAATGATCATACACATGCATATAATTTTTAATTAAATTTTGGAATTCTTACAAGCGGTTTATTTCTATGCTGCGAAAATTGCACATCATACCAAAATGTGTTTATCGAAATATATGCCCCTTTCTCTTGGCGTACCAATTAAAAATAAAATAAACGTTCATTTGTTCATTTTAAGAAATGATGCAACTTTTCAAACAGATTAAGTCAAAGAGACTCGAAAGTAGTGACATTCTAAAAGTAAAGTAACATTCTAAATTTTTCCAAGTCTTACGCGCAATTACATTTTTTAAAAAGCTGTTAATAAGTTGCATGATTTCCAAAAACAACAGCCTTAAGTTGTGAATAAATACTGATAAAAATGTGCAAAATGTTAGAATTGGCTCCAGTCTTCTGCAGAGAACATTAAACAAATCATTAAATAGCTACAACTAGAGTATTTTCCCATATCCTTATTTGTGAGAATATACGCAAATTTCATTTTAAATAAATCTTGAATGAGCAAAACAATAAACTGCAACGCATGGTATAGACACACAATTTTTTTATAAAATGAAATAAATATTTTGAAAGGATTCTGTTCACAAAAGAAGAAAGGCTGTAGTATGAAAATATCGGTGAAAATAAAATGTAATTTATACATATGTTAACTACAGCTAAATCATCAACTATAAAAAATTACGAGAATTTTTTCAACTTTTCAAAATTATACAATAGATCATGAATAAAGAAAGCTCCTGAACTTGCGTTTGTAAAGAAAGAATTCAAACTGATGAGTTTAAATTAATAAAGCAGCGGATATCAATTTGCCTGGATACCGGATACCGAATATACGGCCAAATTTTCAGCCGGATATCCGGCAGCAGTATGTTTTCTTCTTTTTTGTTTTATTTTCACTAGTTTTCTTAGATCATTGAGCTATTACTTTTTTCTTTAAATTTTCACATTAGCTTCAAATGACTTAATTCAAAAATCAGAAATCCTTCTGGGATTGCTTCCATAAATTTAGTACCAGTTTTACTACAATTAAAGTCATACAAATAAATGTCATGGATGTTCTCCCTCAAGAATTAGATAAATATCTTAAAAGATCAGTTCTTGAAAGAAAGACACCTCCATTCAACTGTTGGAAAATAAATGTAACAAATTTCCTTACTTTATCAAAATTGGGGAGGGGGGGCGTCATTTTCTTACCAGCGAGCAGTACTACAGCAAGTACACTATTCTTATAAGCAGGGTCAATTGATGGTGGAAAAATGGTAACAGAATTCTTACAAAGATTGAAAAACAGTGTCTTCGTACAATAATTTCTTCCAGTAATAATTTACTCCAATCTTAAAAAAAAAGATAGTACTTAATCCCCCCCCCTTTTTTCTATACGATAAAAATGCATTCTGAAAAGTATCGAAAATAAAATACTTTCACAAAACTTTGTTTTTTCGCATTTTTTATTATTGCAGTTTGTAGAATTTATTCATTTATTATGTTTATTTATGTTATTTCTCTGTATATAATTTTAGGCCGGATGTACTGCCGGATATTTGCAATATCCGGTTACTGCCAATTATCTGGCATATTGAGCGGATAGGCCGGATGCAGAATGTTGGCTGGATATCCGTTGCATCGCTAGTTTAAATCACCCAATATCATAACAAAATATACCAGCAGTCAAGAAATGTTATTTTTATTCTATTGTTATTTCTTTCCTTTAATAAAATTATCTTATAATTCAAAAGTACGTATATTATTTTCCAAATTTAGTTTACAAATATTTCTTCGCCCCCCCTTTTTGTTAACTACAACTTAATGACTGGTATGTTGTTATATATGTGTATAGTAGAATTCTATGACTGCCTCATTGTCTAACATACAAATGCTAAATAATATGTATGTATATTTACAGTTTTTTTTAATCATAAAAATCAAACAAATATGGATTTAAATAAAAGAAATCCGATTTTATTTCTTTAATCGATTTTTTTCAACCCTTTGAGGCGCAACCCTTTCCCTATGCTGAAAAAAAGGGCAGCCGTTACCATCGCTCGACTTAACTACCAGCCACAGCCAGCTGCGTTAAAAAAGGGTCTCTAGCTCTGTGGCACGCGATGAACGTTTCGATCGTCCGCCATCTTGCTGGTAGTTAAGTCAAGCGATGGCAACGGCTGCCCTTTTTTTAGCACTGGGCAATCTGTCCAGCTGCTCTCACATTCCTTCATTTTTCAGCTGATGTCAGTGCTGTTAAAAATAATCGAGACAATTTTTGTACGGGAAATGACGTGCTAAAAAGTAAAGGATTATCGTGGAGCTATGTCACCCGTGACTATTTTTATAGAAATCAAATCTATTCTTCGTGACTGGCAACAGTCTAAACGTCAGAGTTGGGTGTTCCCAGAGCGGGAACACTGCGCGTTAAAGGGTTAATCAGCAAGCCAGAACAGCATGCGCAAAATCTATAAGCGCGTTTTAGTGGCAGAAGTTGTCTGTTATTCTAGCGGAGGTGGGGCAGTTATTTCGAAATGTACGGAGTGTGGGGGCGCAAAGAAAGGATGTTTTGTGGTGGGGGAAAGATTTTAAAAAATCATACGTATAGACATGTTGATGGGACGTTTACTACTAAGCAGAAAGAGTTAAAGATACTGCAGTAATCCTGTTTTTAAGTCATGTTTAAAAGTAATTTCACAAACAGGAGATAAGGTCAGAGGGGGAGAGGATGTTTTGGACAGTTTTGCCGAAAGACAAGCTATTAGAGAGAGGATGTCGGGATTTATGACATCACATGAGATAATCATAGATAAGTGTTGTAAAAGACGCGTTTATACTCGTGAACCCTTTTGGGGGTTTAAGGCAACAGTTGGCGACAGACAAATTGGTAGGAGGGAGGAATGATTTCACGTTGGAGATAGTAAAATGATAGAAGTAGAGCCACAGAATTTTCTATACAGTAGAAAGGCAATTACTTTGCTTTCATCCTATCAGAGGTTAGGTGTTGAAAGGTTGCATAATGGAATTAACCATTTACAGGCCAATGTTCCCAATTGGGAATGCATATATATATCTGGAGGAATTTAAAAAAAAAAAAAAAAAAAAAACGGGGTTCCTATATTGTGATTATTCTGTCCTAAACATTATTTTTTATTCTTTTCTTATTTACTAGATTAATCTTCTGTCATACAATAACTTATTATACATAGTTTGTCAATAATAATAATCATTATATTTTTTAAACAATATGTTATATTTAGTTTTGCTATACTATTTATTTTATTCAATCATTTTAATTTATTATTATTCAATAAATATTTATTATATTAATATACCTGGATATTCTTAAAATTTAATAATATTACCTTTTAGTATTTGGCAACTCCTATGCTTTCTTCTTTCCACTTTTACACTTTTATTTAGTGGCAACACCATTTTTGACTTTTTACAATTCTTAGCATTGGCAACACATATCAATTGTTCAAATGAAATTTCCAAGTGCTCAAGGTCTGGTATGTAAAATTATAATTCCTATTTCTAATTTTTGTTATCTTTTTGATTTCTTCTTTCCTTTATATAGTAGGGTAGGGCCCAGATGTGTGGAGTTAATATCTCTTCTGATATGCCACACAACCGAAACCCTACTATTTGGTTTGCTGTAAATTATAATCCACTGTTTGTGGCCCCTGACGATGGTGACAGTGGTTAAAATTTCCGTTCCATTATATTATCACAATAATTCTTGCACTTTATTTGGCTTCAAAATCTGGTTTCTAATTCTTGCTAATTGCTGTTATATTTTTATGCGAGATATGACTTATTTGTAGTATGTTTTGTGTTTTACTTGTTAGTTATATATATATATATATATATATATATATATATATATATATATATATATATATATATATATATATATATTGAAAAACGAAATTTTATCAATATAGACTTGAAAAAATTAGCAGATGAAGTTAAAAGGGGACTTGATTTTTTTTGAAATAGAAGTTGTATTTCTGTCATGAGTGGGAAACTGGACTGAAAAATCTTGAAATACAGTATCTTCATAAATTTTTACACAGCTATCTTGATACACCCCCACCCTCTCCAAACTTAATTCATATCTTTACTTAAATTGAAATATAAATTTTTCATTCATTCCTAATTTCACTTATTATTTGAAATACTCATCGGTATTTCTCGTTTTTGAAACCCACGTAAACGCATAGTCAGAAATGACCCATGCACTCCCAATTGGGAACACAGTGAAAATTGTTGTATAAACACCCACCCACCCCCCATTTAAATGAGTAATGTGCTTTAACTAACGCATTAGAAGGCAAAATATGAAAAAATAAAATAAAATAAAATATGCCTGGATCTCCAATCGGTCTGTAAAAGGTTAACCGAAAAATGGGACTATGTTTATTTTGGCAGAAAACCTCCTTTACGTTATTCGACTGACAGTAGTGGAAGCCACTCAGAAATGGTATTTCCTCCTAGTAGATAAAATTGATGATTTTTTTTTTTTTTTTTTTTTGCTGAGATTAGTTAAACGCATGAGATAAACAAAGCGCGGGTTTTACCGAATCTGCGATAAGTGACTATCAATCCGTAACAGCTCTTCACAAGCGAAGGGGACACTCTGGCGCCCTACCACGATGTTATCGGAAAGCTTTCCGCAGCGGATAAATCAAGCCTTCTCGCCTCATGACCTCACAATCCGAGAAAACATCTCTGTGTACTACCACGAAGCTGTCGAAACCGTTCCGATGTCGGAATCCCTATCGGAAATAATGCTGGGTTGTTGCTTTTTTTTTCGACTGGGTAAATGAAGGTGAAAACTTGCATTCTGATAGCGGAAAGTAGAAGATGGTTGGGTTTTTATTACGTGTTTTATGGAGTATTAAGCATTCCCACAAACCCCTCCTTTTTCTTGGCACGTTTGAGATTGTCTGCCTGTCAAAACATACACCCCTCTCTTGATTGCACCCCTCTGTGGGTCCATAAAATATGAGGACCAACCTTGGTCGGGGTCAAACACTGGGGGCTTCGCGTCAGGCTGACCACCTGGCCGAGACAAATGCACCCGCATCCCAGAGCCCATGATCGCGAAGGCGCCGTTGGGCAGCGCAGGCCTTGGCCCCGCAGAGAGACTGTTGCACCAATATTTCACCTCATTATGGAGTGTTAAGCACTCCCACAAAAGCCTCCCCCCCTTTCCTTGGAAAAGCTTGAGTTTCCCTCCCTGTCAAAAAAACACACCCCTTCCTTGATCGATGTGCCTCAACACTTCGGAAATTCAGGCTTCGGAAAGACAAGGCCTTCGTTTAAGAAAAAGAGGAGAAAGCTGTATGTTTTGATTGGTTGATCGGTCACCAGCTCCGACAGAGCCTTAACAGGTGTAAAAACTCTCAATTCTTTTATTCGACAATCATCGTGCTAGCACCGAATGGAGAGTCGCGGCTATTTATCCGAAGAATTTGACAGCTATACCCATTCCTAGTCTTTATAAGTTCTGATAAGTTAGAGTCCATAGACCTTTACTAAAGGCTTAGTTAAATGAGTCAGTAAATGTTATCAGCCAGGCCTGGCAACACAAATAATGTAGTAACGCTGGCGCGTGAACGATAAATGGGGTGACATTTCGTGAAATGCAGGATCTTTCTCGCATGTCCAAATGTTAATCATTCCCAGCCGAAGTTACTCGACGCTGATAACACGCACAATCTTTGCGTGCATTGTCGAGGTAATTTATAAAAACATGGACGCTACAGATTAGACAGCGTTTTACAAAATTCATAACCTATGGGGGTACAGGCCATCGGTTGGGTACATTTCTTCAGAGAAAATGAAATAAAGAAGAGATATCATTCATAAAATATGGTCCTTGGCTGTGCATGTAATTGAAACTGCTGAAACACTCACTAGCAAAGTCTAGTAAAATCAATTTCCAAACATTCTGAAATTATCCTCGAAGGAGGGTAGACAGGCCACCATCCCCTTCTTTTTACATCTTTCTTCAAAAAATAAATAAATAAATAAAATAAAAAATAAAAATTCTATAAAATTCTTGCTTTAAAATGAGATAAATATGGATCGCATGTTTAGGCTAAGATTGCATGTAATTTGAGAACTTGTTGAAAATTTAGTTTTTGAATTTCCTGTTAAAAAAAAAGAAGTTGCTGTACTGAAAAATATTTTAGTTTTCAACTTTTATATTCAGATTTTAATTTCAAGTGCGTTTTTTTGCTAGCTGTACAAAAACGAACAGAGTAAACAGGGTGTCCCATAACTATATTGGTACAAAATTTACGGGGAGGTAGAGCACATAATAAAAAAGAAGAATTCCTTAGCGATGTGGGAAGTCAGTCGTCTTCATCTAGCTGTAATAATCATTTTGGAGCAAGTGCTGAAACAAGAGTGAACTTTCAGACCGTTGTTCGTTAAAAACTAATGTTTTCACAGAAATGTGATTAAAATTAGCAGTTTAAAAATTCTACTTCATTTCATGGATCAAATTTTCGAAAATAAGCTCATTATCTTGGTTAAGAAATCATACAAATACTTCAACATTTTCCCAAAGTGATTATTAACCCTTTGAGGCGCAACCCCTTCCCAATGCTGATAAAAAGGGCAGCCGTTGCATTCTTTTCAGCATTGGGTAATCTAATCCAGCTGTTCTCGCATTCTTCCATTTTTCAGCAGATGTCAGTGCTGTTAAAAATAATCGTGACCATTTTTGACGGGAAATGATGTGCTAAAAAAGGTAAAGCATTCTCGTGGAGGTATGTCACCTGCAACTATTTTTATAGAAATCTATTCTTCGTGACTGGCAACAGTCAAAACGTTAGAGTTTGGTGTTCCCAGAGCGGGAACACCGCGCGTTAAAGGGTTAACAGGTAAGTGAAAACGGCGTTTTTGACCTCACATTGCCATGCGATTCCGATTCCTCATGATGTGCCCTACCTCCCCAAAAACTTTGTACCGACAGTTTTGGGACACCCTGCATTCAGGGTGTATCAAATATATAGCGACAAACTTTTAGGAGAGGTAGGATATATGATAAGGACTAGGAATCGCATAGCAACGTGGGATCCGAAAAGACTGTTTTCATTCACCGGTTAATAGTCACTCATCAAAAGGTTAAATTTCCTAAAATGCTCTACCGAAACTTAATTATTTTTTCGTAAAAAAAAAAATAAGAAAATAATGATTAGTACAGGGTAACCCATGGTTGGAACAAACTTTAAAGAGAGGTCGGGCACACAACAAAATCTATTGCCCGTCATCCCCCAGGCATCTAAAATTTTCTGCCAGGCATGCACTTTTTATTGCCGTGTGCCCGGTCGGGCATGTAAAAAAATCGTCCATAAAAGAGTCACAAATTACTTTTTAAAAAAATCTGGAGTGACTCCACTCGACTTTCCGAACACTTACGATTAAGATCATTACCAAGCACTTAAATAAATTTTAATCGATGAATAATTCAAACATATATACCAAATTGAAACTCAATCGAATGCACCGTTTAAACGCTTGCGCACTTTCAAGAATTTCTCCCCATATGCCATTATGCCATAAAATAAAAGAAAGTTTTGTTGTAGCCCTGTAGGAGAACTATAAGTCCTATACACACCAAAATCAATACCGGTCTTAGGATGGTGGTTTATAACATGTATACCGAATTTGAGCTCAATAGAATGTATCGTTTAAACGCTAGCGCACTTTCAAGAAATTCCCCCCATAGGCCATAATGTAAAAGAAATCTTTGTCGTAGCCCTGTAGAAAAACTATAAGTCCTATACACACCAAAATCAATACCGGTCTTGCGACGGTGGTTTATGACATATATATCCAATTTGAGCTCAATCGAATGCTCCGTTCAGGAGCTATCGTGTTCACTCACATGCACACAAACACACATACACACACACACACACACACACACACACACACACACATACATACATACATCTCGTAAAAATAGCATAAATGGATTCAGAAGCCCTCTAAACGTGTAAAAACTCCAAAATCTCGAAGTCAAATCTTTTCATGATTACAATACTTTCCTCACATGGTACATGTTCTGAAAGTAAAAAGAGGGATAAAACAGTATATACAGTGAAACCTCTCCGAGCGGCCAAACCAGTATAGCGGCCACCCCTCTAAACGGCCAGTTGTGCATGACACGGATTTTTCGACTTATCGACCTAATGTTAAAATAACCTCTCAGAGGCCACCCAACCCCCCCTAAGCGGCCACCGAGTGGGATCGCCATCTCATTTTTCGCGAAATTCTACTCACACCATATTTAATTTTGAGCGTAGAACCAGTATCATTAAAAAGTACATATTTGTCCAAAATCGTTAATTCTATTTCTTGCAACTTAAACTTTTTCTGGAAAATAAGGTCTTGGTTCCTATTTTATACATTTTATTTGCATAAGGGAAGCACCAAACTAGTAAATGCTCAGATAAACTAGTTTTTCTAATTACATGTAATCTCAACACACTTCTAATTTTTTATGAATAATTAAACATTAAAACTAACAAACTATATGCATTAAAATTCTTTTAAAGTTATTGGAATTAACTTATTTTACCAATTTTTAATTTTTGACTAAAATTCACTAAATATTTAAACTTTGTAGAAAACTGAGGCAAGAAATGTGGAGCAACACGCTCTTGATAAGTAATTTTGCAAAACTCAACAGTTGGCTGCCTGGTAATAAGTACTATTGTTAAAGTAAAATTTATAAATATAAAATTCCAAGTAAAAAATCTGATGTGGACAACACACGATTTCCTTGCACGATTATTAAATAAAAAATATTTTCCGCCCACTTTATCTAAACTTATTTTGTTTGAAAGAGATAAAATACTGCAGTAATAGTAAGATGTAGCGATTTCTAGCGAAATATTTCCGAAATCGCGAAGCTGGGTTCCATTTAAAAGATTTCCTTCTGAAACTTAATTTGGCGATATTTCGCCAAAAGCCGACAAACTTGAGATAGTTCGCGAGATTTTGGGTATAGCCAAAGTAGTCATTGATCCCAGACTTTCAATGAATTTAATATATCCATACACCTTAATATATTTTAAGTCATTTGGCTGACCTTGTAAATAAATTACCCAGTCGATTGCAATCAAAAAAGAGATTCATAGTTAGATGTCACAATAATTCTAAATACGAAATTTCAAAATTCTACGTGTAAACGTTTTAGAGTTATGCAAAATGCAGGTCGACGACAAATGGCGAGATTTTAGGCATGGACCAAACAATGTCTGACTATAGCCTAGTTTGGCGATATTTCGCCAAAACTCGCCAAAGACGATGACAAATGGCGAGATTTTGGGCATGGACCAAATGACTGACTTTCGCCAAATTTGGCGACATTTTTTCAAAACTCGCCATGGTCGACGACAAATGGCGAGATTTTGGGCTTAGACTAAACAATGACTGTCCACAGATGTAATATATTGAAGATGTCTTTTGACATTAATATTAAAATTCTTTTGGCTGGTCCCGTAAATAAACTCTCCAGTAGATTGGAACCAAACATCACGATGCACAATAAGATGTTACAAAAATCTTTCATATGAAATTTTAACATTCTACGACTAATAGTTTGAGAGTTAAATACGAACACGCGTACACCAAAAGACATTCAATAAAGTATTCGACTATAAGCCAAATTTCTAATTTCAATTTTGTTAATGATTAATCACTTTTCATGAAGAATCATGCTTTAAATATGAAATTGACAACCGAAATTTTTCTTGCACTGGAATACTTTTTTTAGAGGGTGTACAAAGTTTCATGAAAAATTATCACAAAATTAGCCAATGTAAAAAGCAATGTCTTCTGAAAAATACAAATACTATTACAAGAGATAAATTTTAAATAAATTGCAATATTTCAACATGGTGTTCCTTTCATATTTCTGGTTTAAATAAATATTTATAAATGAATGAAATACTTCCATTAATTTATTAGAAATAAGAATACACAATTGATATAAAAAGCTATTAGAGTTAACTTTTAACTATCAAAGTCAGTCAAAATTTAAAGTATGGGTATACTGGTATACATGGTAATATGTTGTGTGATCGAATAAGTGCCCAAAAATATTTTCTAGTGTCCCCAAGTTTTCCTTGGATTCGAGGACAATGCTTGATTTGTTCCCAAAATACTGTTTAGAAATATGGTTGCTTTAGTTTAAACTCTAGTGTTAATGAACTGCTTTAATATTTCATCCATTTTTTACGCCTATCATAATAAGCTTTTCACAAATTATTAAGTATTAAATTTAATGCCCAAACGTGGCAAAAGCCCAACAGTATAAGGACAAGACGTGCCACACTCAGCCTAATTTTGGTAATCAAGTGATCCGATTTACGGAAGCATGGGCATTAATTATATTATATGCATGAAATTTTTTCAGCCAAACTACATGTATAACACATTGATTATTATTTACACACTACCACAGCTAAGAATGGATCACAATATAATATTCACATGTATGAGAAACAATGGCAGTTTTAAGTGATAAGCTTTCTAAAATAAAATGATTTAAATCCGACGAACTTATTTTTAAAAACAGCAATTCGGACATTTTTGGCAATTTTCATTTAAACTCAAAAATACCCAGGTATTTATGAATTTTGGCCATTTAACACCAGATTATAAAATTCTGGGTATTTTACATCGATAGAGCTATTAAGGGAGAGAAAGGTTGGGGCTTAGAATTTCTAAAGATTTCAATTTCGATTGATGAATTTCTTTGAAATCATTTTTATATGCGGACGCTTTATGTCATACATAAAAGATAAAATCGCCCCCTTCCCAAAAAAATATTGCATTCTGGTTTTTTGTATCTGTAGCCGTCCCGAAAAAAAGAAATCTGGTTACACTACTAATAGCCGGTATAATTCACAAGTACCGATTTTCAGTTTAGTTTTAAAAACGAATCGAGAGACTAAAAAGTTCATTGCCTCTATGAGTTAAACTAGTGGAGGTTTTTAACTTTTTTTTAATCTGAATGTTCGCGAGTGAGTTTCTCCGCG
This sequence comes from Cheiracanthium punctorium, assembly GCA_038373885.1. NCBI lineage: Eukaryota > Metazoa > Arthropoda > Arachnida > Araneae > Cheiracanthiidae > Cheiracanthium > Cheiracanthium punctorium. The sequence continues at coordinate 22,109 of JAWZYV010014281.1, forward strand.
AAAATTTTACGACTTATTAGATATCAAATGGCTATTTTTTACTCAGCTCTAAGGTAAAAAAGAACAGGCAATCTTGAGTTACCTCTCAAGGTAAGGGACACGCAAACTTCAAAACAGAAATCCAGTTTTAGCAGATACAATATTCAAAAGTTACCCAAAAACGGTAAACTTCAAAATACTTAACCGTGCAAGTAAACATATGCGAACTCTAACATTTAGGTTTAAATTAGTCAAGCTGAACCTTAACTTAAGAGTGCAGTATCTCTTCTAAAACATCTTAAAATACTATACAACAGAATCATCATGTTTTTTAAACTAGTTATTGAACTCACCTTATCACCAGCTTTATTAATTTCGGTGAAGCTGGTAAATCTGCATGGATGATTATCACACCGCGCCTTGATTGCAGTATATATACGTCACCAGGGGCTCTAACTGCAGATTTCTGGAGCACTGTAGCCCTTTAACACCAATCGGCTCTTGCTATGACGTCTGCAAAACAAAGATAGCAAGTTATCAATTCCATGAGAAATTTTATATTTTAAACAAATCTTATTGGATTTCAATAATTGTAAATATAGTTTTACTCTCAGAGTCCTTTTGTGGTTAAGGAAAAGTTACATAAGGGATATCTGACTAAGGCCGAGATGCCTCGGGCAGAGGACTTTAAGTAGTTCTAAAGCATACATTTCTCAATCGTTTGTCCCTTAAAAAGTTCTCCGTCCAAGGCACCCGCTTTATCTAGAGAGCCCACGTGTAGGTTTGAGCTAACGCATGTCCAAAATTGTTTCAATTCTCTGTGGATACTTCTAATCTTCAGTTTTTGAAAACATTTGTGTCTTAACCTGAAGATTCATATATACCGGACAGAAATCCAATCCAAGAGGCAATCTAATTTCTATAAGTATTAACTAACCTAGTTACGCTTGCTCTAAAACGGATATGTGGATGTTCATTTCTGGGCGTTTCAGTATACCTGAACTAATTTGAATGAACATATTAATTTTTTTAGTATTAATGACTATGTCATTTTATCTCTCACCCCCTTTATTGAAAATTGTGCGAAAAATGTATCCCAAAACAGCGACATAAAAATGCGGCATAATTTTGCATATATTTAAATGCTATTAGTTCACAACAGCTTTAATCCATTGTTACAATATTTCGTAAGCTGTAGAATATGCATCACATGTATTTTTCTATAAATAGATTACAATCCTAAAAATTTCAACATAGGGTTACCAGGCGAAATACACGAAAGATGAGAGACATAGTCAATTAATATCGATAAAATGACATAGTCAATTAATATCGTTTTAATATGGCAATAATGAAACAAAAAAATTAGGGGGGTTCAGGGGGGGGGGTCTCCCCCCTGACGAGGCTAGAACAGCCGAGTCTTTTACTTATTTAAACACTATGAAGGTGCTAAAGAGCAAGACTAAGCTGTTCAGCTACGAAAAGTGCTTTACATAAAATTTTCCGGTAATTGTGGGTTACAGCAGCTACCCAAATTTAAACAATCAAGATATATCATCAAGACTGGTGGCAAAATTTATTTATAACATCTGTTTTCATTTCGACCAGGAGTGCCTAAACTCGCTAGGTCTAGCAGTCCTAGCTAGCACTTTGGATGTTATTCCTGAGCTGAAGGATCCAAATTTGTTTTAATAGATAGATGGGGCGGGAAACTTTTTAACCTGATTTTAAAATTTAGCATAAATGTTATATATATTCTGAACAAAAGATTCAGTTAAATAATTTTATGCCAAGGTACAAAGTCTTAAAAGATAGTTTAAGATTTAAAAAAGTGGTTGCTTTACCGACATTTTGGAACGCTGGTCCCAGTACAAAACACCCTAAATTTACAGGGAGAACAGATGACCGATTTCAGTTTTTCAGCGAAATAAGTTTTGTATTCGGCAAGTAACTTCTCAAAAATAATCAACTGACTATTGACGGATCAGCATTTAATTGAATTTTCAATGAATCACTCCAAGAAGTTACTGACCAAATTTTCGCAACCAATGGCTAAAATGGGCAACATTCGTAAAGCATCCACAAGAAAATTGTTTTCAAAGATTTGTCTTATAAATATGGCAGGACCAGCATCATTAAAAAGTATTTGACCAAAATAGTAAGTTCTATTTCTTGCAAGTTAAACTTTCTCTGGAAAATAAGGTCTTGGTTCCTATTTTACACATTTTATTTGCATAAGGGACCACCAAACTCCTAATTGCTCCATAATATCTGGCCACTGCCAATTATCCGGCATATTGGCCGGATAGGCCAGATGCAGTATGCTTGCCGGATATCCCTTGCACCACTGCATGTAATAACTTATTAGACTGTCAAAATGTACACAAGGACCTGCGATTATCTCGGGTGTTTCAAATTGTTTGATAAGTGCAGGGAGCCCCCCACAGCACAGCCACAGAAGTAGTTTTTTTAGTAGCCTTTAGGGTACAAAATAGTAGCCTGGTAGTAGCCTTCAGGTCAGGGACTGATTTACGGCGGGGCATTCGGGGCACGTGCCCTGGGCCCCGAAACTTCCTTTTATGTAATCATAATAGCTACTAAAATCATCTCTCAAGAGAAAAATTTCTGATAACTTCATTTCATCACAAATATTCAAAATTTTTAATTTAATGTAACTTGTAATGCTAAAAATTGTGCCTTCGATAAATTCGATATTCGCAAATTCGTTCGGACACCTCAGCATGCTCCTCCTTTTACCTTTTCAAAGGTGTGTGATGGTTGTAAATACCCATAAAAACATTTCAAAATCGAAAAATTCATATAAGGGGTATCTGTTGTGACATTTTACTGATTTGTAAATGTTTACGTATGGTTCACTTAGGAATGATAATTGGTTTTAACTTAATTTAAGTCAGTAATATTCTGCGGAAAATTTTTGTGCAGGGGCCCCCAAAAGTATCTGTGCCCTGGGCCCCCAAGTGTGTAGATCGGACCCTGCTTCAGGTTACAAAATAGTAGCCTTTATGGCCCTTTTTAACAAACTAAACTGACTGAAATCTTCTAAAAAAAGTTTTTAAAATGTTAAATACATATTTTTGTTTCCTGAAAGAAGTTTATATAATATTTGTGAAGATTAAATTCATTATATATAACTCCGTAGCAGATGATGCTGGCGGTTCAGTTCTGTTTCCTTAGGTGCAGAAGTTCATAGAACAAAACATTATAAAGTAAACAGTTTTCAATGTATTTCCAAGTATTTTCAGTTAAACATGAAGTACAAAACACAGTAGACTCTCTCAAAACTACATACACCAGAATCAATAAACATGCATTTTATAGAATTTTAAATCATGGAATTGTTAACATAACTTTTTATTGAATTCCTATGTGAATTAAAAAATAAATAAATACTCAAAATAAAAAGTTTCGAACCTTTTAAAAAAAAAATTCTTTTTGAGAATGAAAAAAAAAATACACAGTTTAAAATTAAGTAGCAGGTGTATTAATTTTCATGAAGCATATATTACTACTAATAAAAGTTAATAGTGTTACTAAAATTAAGTTTTGCACTTTGTGGGATGTAAATAGGTTAACTAGAACGCAAGATAGGAATATTTAATAATCACATAGGATAGCATCAGAATTGGGGGTTCTTGTTAAATATTGGCGATATAGCTTGACTGGGTTAAGTTTTGGGGGCTTATTTTTTTTCACCAAATTTTGCAACCAATCAAAATCGCCTAAACAGGCAACATCTGACATACATTTTTTTAACCAAAAAAAAAAAAAAAAAAAGAAGAGAGAGAGAGACCTGCAATGTTTACTGACCTGCTTAGCATTACAAAAAGGATGCAAGGAAAATGATAAGAGAATTTACTAGACAGATTTTGCCAGAACTTTAGAGAAAACTCCCAAAAAGTATAAATACGTGAGTAGGTCATCCCATTGTTTCAGTCTTGAATTGGCTTTTCAATCAAACGCTAGTTATTAAGAACATAACGATTTGCATAATTTTGATGAAAGAGGCACCGCTGTTTTGCCAATCTGTATTTTAAAATTCGTTTATGAATTCACTATTGTTGTATGCTGTGGAGCAGTCAAGGGTTCGGCTCGAGTATTCTGATATTTTAGCAAACGGAACAATTTTATTTACTGTAAAGAAATCGCAGTATTTGACGAAGCTTCTCTGATTGATCACTAGTTATCTATAGAATAACTGCTTGTAAATTCCTGTAAATTGTGCTTTGAAGATTATTTGAGAAGTTTCTAAAACAGTTATGTTTGTGTTTCGTCCTGACATCTCGACTAGCTACTAAAACTTTCTACAAACCCCAGACTTTAAAGCATACTCTCTAATTAGGGATGTAACGAATATTCGGCCACTATTCGGTATTCGGCTGTTTTGCGCTGGCTGTCTTGCGCTGGCAATATTCGGTAGGCCGAATATTCAGTTGGCCGAATATTCGGTAATCCAAATACTGAACAGGTGTTCGGCCGAATAGTTGTGGCCAAATATTTCTAGATATTCAGCTGAATAATTTAAGAACAAAGAGAGAAAATTATTTTTTTTAAAGCATTTAGAAGCAATATTGCTTAGTTATACTTCAATATGTTAATCTCATACAGTAAAATATCATAAGTCATTGAATTTTAAGCTGAATGGAACTTAATCTAATGTATTTAATAATACTATAGAAATGCAGACTTTTCTATTTGGTAACACTACTTGGCTTGATATACTAACTTTTTAATTGGGGGGGGGGGTGGATTAGTAAGAATTTTTTCAGATTTTCAATAACAAACATAATTTTGAAAAGCTGCTAAATATATTTTGCCCAGAGGCTGTAAAGCCCAAAGCATAATGTGATTATGCATAGTTACCAGATTAATTACATTTATCATAGCATATTTATTAAATTATTAATATCTCAAAACATAATTATGCTGTTATTAGTGTTTTACTTTGCAAAAGATATTTTTTTCGTGACCAAGATTTTTTAGTTTTACAGATTGTATTTTTAAGTACTTACAAATAATATGAAATGAATTTTAATTAGTATTCATTTAGCACTTAATTATTAAATTGAAAAGCGATGTGTTATTTACAATTAAAATAAGTTTTGTCAATTTTTTAATTATGAAAACACGTCTTTTACTGTAGTGAACTACAATGGAACGACACAGGAATCTAGCTTATCTGTTCTTGCCAGATATTTCTCAAAATCTACGGGTGGACACTGTTGTTCTAAGCTCAGTGTTTATCATGTTGGTAGTAGGGTGGTTACATCCACTAAACTGAAAAGTTCTAGGTGAAAAACAGAAATTGCATTGTTACTCCTAGAAAAATAGTTGCCTTTTTCCTCAAAACAGTTGCTTCTTAGCTGTTTTTACATGTAAATAGTCGACATAGTCGCCTATTCACGATTATAGTAGCAAATGGTCTCTTTTTAGTAGCCAGAGGGCACCCTGTCAGTGTGGCATTTGTAAACCTTTTTTTTTCCCTGCCGCAAAAAGTAACATTTTTTTACGACATTAATTTTACAAAGGACCGTACATTTTCTAAAATAGAAAATAAGTTTTCACCGTGATGTTGTATACATAAAAGTCCAGTGAGAAAAATAAAGTTCCAATTTTGAATAATTTTTTACACAAAAAATAATTTTTTGAAACATAATAATTACTGAGATATAGAAGATTGGCAAAATGAGCATTTCTGGCAAATAACTGCCATTTTAATTTATTTATATATACAGTGAAACTTCTATCAGCGAACACCTCTATTAAGCGACCCCCCTCGCCCAACGATCAGTTTTTTAAGGTACCGATTCTTTACCCTATCTACTTAATGCTAAAGATCTTCTAAAAGAGACCACCCAACCCTCTATAAGCGACCAGTCCCAGTGCCCTGTCTGAAAAATTTCTTGCATTTTTCCGGAAGTAAAGTAAGCAAAAACCACACAACAAAACAGTCATTCAACAGAAAATCGACAGCAGGTGGAAGTACACTCATACACAGCATACAAATCTTGTAGGATGAAAAGGGACATGCGGATAGAAACGAGGGATTTTACTGTAGGAGCAGTGCATTGATGTGACTGAGTCAGGCGAAAAAAGAAATTCAGGGAGAAAGTTGGCGTTTTTGTTGTGAGAGGATCCAAAAAGCGAATTTTAAAGCAAATAGATTGTATTATGAAAAATTGAGAATGCCTATCGAATATCAAGATTTTGATTTTTTTTTCCGTCAGATGTAAAAAAAAAAGAAGAAAAATACGTGGATCAGGAAGTTATCTGAGAGAGGAAAATGAGTGAAACAATCTGCATTTATAAATATTTTATTAAAATTTAAATTTTAAAAATATGTTTGTATAATTGCATATGCGGAAAAAATCTATTGCCCGACATGCCCGGGGAACGTAAAATGTTCAGCGCGCGTGTGTTTCTTTTTTCCACTTGCCCGATTGGGCATGTAAAAAAAATCAACTGTAAGAAAATCATAAATTGCTTTTAAAAAATTTATGTATATATTTTTAAATGCCATGAATTTTTCCAATTTTGGTACGGAAAATAAATAAATGTTCATTTCTATTTCTGGGATTTTATCAATGCCCTAGGGGCAATCTCAATACCTTAACTGTAGCCTTAGCAGAATACAGAACCCCCAACAATTAAAGATGAACGCGAGACGGAAAATTGGCTTCTCGCGTCTCGCAAAACAGCCTAAAAGCTTTGTCTCCTCTCGCAAAATCCCTATATCGTAATGCTAAAAATGTGTGTCTCGTCTCGCTAAAAAGCTGTAAATCTCTGTCTCGCCTCTCAAAAAATCGTCTCGCATCCATCCCTACCAACAATAAAGAACAAAGATAAACACATCACATTCACGTTTGTTTATGAATTTTCCAATTTTTCCTTCAATGCAAACAATATGAATAATGTACATTTTACAGAGTAATAAAATGTAGTTGTTGTTTTTTTTTTTTTTTTTTAGGGGGGGGGGGGGGGTAGTCATCTTTGGTTCGGGCATGTATTACTTTAGGTTACATGTCCGACCGGGCTTGTAAATTTTTGAAGATTTTTCTGCCCTAGCTAGTATGTAATTTCTTAAATAGCAAAATAACAATATTTTTTTAGAATTTTTTATTTCTGGGCTACCAAATGAATATACTTCTTTGAGGTACCACCTCTCTTAACGACCGACTGTTTGCGGAACGGAGAGTGGTCGTTCCCGAGAAGTTACGAAATGTAGTATATATATATTTCGGCGGAGGGGGGGGGGGGTTCAGGCGAGTAAAATCTTTATTTTAAATCTTTAACTTAGAGTTTGTGTACAAATTGACGATAGACGTTTTTTCTGTATGTTAGTTTTTCATTTTATTTCATACTCATGTTGGTTTTACGAATTTTTACTTATTTTAGTTCTTATTCATTTATTTTCTTTTATTTATTTATTATCTTTTTTAATTAGATCGCAATCAAATACAGAGTGTCCCAAAAAGTTGTAAACACGCTTTAATTCTTCATCCTTTAGAGAAAGTGGGCAGCGTAAATTGAAAATTATAAAATTTTCTAATTAACATACTCTCTTAAAAATTTAGAGTGACATTGTCACTCTTACAAAAAGTCACCGGCAAATGATCCCAGATAGAGTGAGATAAGAGTGAGAAAACTGCATTATGACTCTTCATCGATAGGATTCTGTCACCCTAACTGCAAGAGTGAGACAATGTCACTCTTAGAGTAAGGGTGAAGGCGCTATCTGCTCACTCTAGCGAGAGAGTCACCACATTTCCCATGATGCGTTCACTTCAGCAGGAGTGAGTGCGTTGCTTCCATACTCAAACGACGCCATATTGGAATTGGACTGCAGTTGCGAAGTACCAACTGCATACAAGTAATGGAATACATTTAGCTAACACAAGTAAGTAAAACCTTATAACTTTTCAATTATTGTAAATGTTATTTAAAATTTGATAATTCACAACATATAAGATACATTGATTCAGTGTCGGATCCATTAGGACTCCAGCTCTTCCGACAGACATTGCTTTGGTTAGGGTTAACATTTTGCTTTACTATACATTTTGTTTTTAAGATTTAAACAAGCCTGCTTCTTTTAATTTTATACCCTTCCGAGAAATTGATCTTTGGATCCGCCTCTATACTTGATCGTAGTATGTTATTTATGCTTATATAGCTGAAATCTTGCATTCGTTTTTTGTTTCTGTATATAATATTTGAGCATGTTTTGATGCGTGTTTGTAAATCGGTGGTGCAGTCAGGATTTTATTTCGGGGGTGGAGAGGGCTCTAACCTGTGTATCAAATTGTAAGCAAGCTGTTTCAACTGTAGCCTCAGTATCAAATTTTAAACTAAGTAAAGGGTCAGATTTTTAGGAAGGATACGCGCCTGTTGCAAATAGCATAAACAAAATTTTAAATCAAAAGCAGAAAATAATGATCAATTATATATTGTATGCAATTTATATTGAAATAAATTATAAACGTGGGAAAAAAATATTTTTGTGATTAAATTTCAATATGTCTATGTGCATCATTTTATCTTATTGCACATTCTAGCACAGATTCACGCTTAGAATATACATATATACGTGATTAGATCAAAATAACCGCTCTCTTGTTGTGGTGTAATATTTCCCTCTCCACTTTTTACACATACTTTAACCTCTCTCTCATTTGGTAAAGTGGATAATTTACGATCGAACACCCCAGATGGCCTCAGGAAAGTCCACTTTTAAATCAGGGAAACCAGCTGAAAGTAGCAGGTGATTCAGAATGTGTGAGCTTTCATTAGTAGTACGAAAAACACAAGGGATACTTGAACTTGTGCTGGTAAACTGATTCAACGCGGAAAAAAAGTTATTGTTTTTGGTGTTAAATGCGAGATTTTTGGAATTGAAAAGTTTGTATACTGTTTAAGGATAATTCAATAGTATAGTAACGGATAAGTTTAATATTACTGGTAATAAAGGTAAGTGTTACAATATTAAATTTAGTAATACAGTATTAATTTTAGAGCCTTGCACATTTTGGTTTGGTAGATTTTATGTCTTCTGTTGTGTATCAATATTGGTAAATAAAATTCTCAAATTGGTAAAACTTACCTTTTAGCCTAGATACCAATTCAAAATAATGCTATTTTTTTTCTATTGAATTTAATTAACATATGAAATATATCCACAATATTGGCTATATACTGGAAATGTTTCTGAAGTAATTCCATTACTGATAAAGTTTTTAATAGTAGCAAGTTAGTAGTTAGCCCAAATATCTTTACAATGTGTTCACAATATTAAGTAAAAATTCGAAATATATATTTATAATGTATTCTTAATATTGACAAGTAATTTTTAAAAATATTTTTATACCATTTTATTATTTTTCTAATGCTAATATACTCAATCCTTCACATTGTTATTATATTGGAAATAAAAACTAATATTGGTAAAAATTAGCAACATTTATCCATTATACTGTCTATGTTAATGAATTAAATTAAATATATTTAAAATGTATCCACACAGTATTGTGTGTATATTATAAATTTCCCTCATATTGTACTAACAAATATTTTTAATGTGTCAGCATCTTAATATCACAGTAATGGTGAATTAAGACTGTTTATCTACTGTACATTATTTCAAAATTTAAAATCTGATAAATAATTTTAGGTGCATTTATGTACAAATTGCTGAAAAATATATTTTAATAATTAAGTCAAATACTACTGAAAATCCTGTGATGATAATACCATGATTATCACAGGGGCAAGGAGGGCACATGCCCCAGACATCCCATTTTAAGGGGTCCTTAAATTTTTTCAGAATATGAATTTAGTTTATTAAATTTTCATTCTAAGATACTAAATGCCTGTTTTTTTTTTTTTCTAAAAGTTGGATGTGTGTGTGGCAAAATAGATCCCAAATGGATGAGCCGATTTTAATGTAGTTTGTTTTATTTTAAAGATGGTATAATCAGAACGGTTCTTCATTGTATTTGATAATATTCACTTCATCTATTCCCCTTAAATAAAGCTCACTTTACACTTGTTCAGTCTAAGACAATTCAAATAATATTGTTGACATTCAATTAATTTTGATTGCTGAATTATTTCTGTAATGTTATGGAAAAAGCCATGCTTTGAGTTGCATTTTTTTTAAGACTTCATTTTTAATAAAGGTTATTTCACATATTGCATAGGAAATGTTCATAAACTTAAAATTTATCTAGCATATTTCATTTTAAATTCATTTAATCAGAACATATCTTTGCAGCTTGAAAAAACATACTTAAGTGGGGGGGGGGGGAGTGAGTTTGGCTTAGGGACGTATCTAAACCTTAAAAATTTCAAGCTGAACTTTCAAAATTACCCACGAATATGTAATTTTCTCCATTTCTTATGTTTGATTCAGAGCCTGATTATGACCAACAGGGGCCCCGGGCATTGATGAATTTGGGGGCCCCTATCTATGAAATTTGTTTTATTTTTCATAAAATTTTGATATAAAAAAGACTATTTCAGAACAACATTTGATATTGGGAGCCCTTTCGAGCCGGGGGCCCTGGGCAAAGTCCCGATTTGCCCATGCGATAATAAGGCTCTGATGTTTACTTATTTCGAGGGTGGCTGAAGCCCCACCAGTCACCCTCTGGCCAAGGACGTACCCAGGAAGGGGGAGGGGGTCTGTAACACCTCCGAAATTTCAGTTTTTATTAACAAAGCAATAATGGTGAAGTCTTTTTGTGAAAATTTCTGCCTTTTTCATCGTTTGGACCCCCTCCGAAATTTTTGGACCCTCCCAGAATTTTTTTTGGGGTATGTCCCTGCCCCTGGTCTCCTCTCCTAAGGGGGGGGGGAGCAAGTTCCCTACCTTGAGCCCCCCCCCCCTTATGGGTGCCCATATCATTAATGTTATATTTTTCAAGTATTTAATATTATTCTGTGGTTTTCTGAACTTGCAGGTAGCAGAACAGATTTCATTATTTATTGACATTGTTGAGAAAGCAGACAGCATGGATTTCAGAGTTTGGGTCTTCTACTGGGTATCATTAAGGGTAAATAAATTTATGATATTGGTAAAATTTACTTAAAAATTCAAAATACTTTTAATCCTTTTTCTACTGAATTTAAATGAAATGTATCTGCAATATTGGCTATATTTTGGAAGTAGTTCTGAAGTAGTTCCATTACCAATAAACTTTCAAATAGCACCTCACAGGATTGTAAAACATTGAAAACCCAAACCAGTATTTTTACATAGCAGCAAGTTAATATTTAGCCCAAATGTATTTAAAATGTATCCACAATATTAGGTAAACATTGGTAATATTTCTAATGTATTCCTAATATTGACAAGTAATTAATTTTATAGTATTTTTATTTTTTCATATTCATATACTTAATTATTCAATATTATCATTAAATTGGAAATAAATACTAATGTAAATTGTAGCAAATTAATACTTACCCATTATATTGTCAATGAATTTAAATTAAATTTATTTAAAATGTATCCATAATATTGGGTGTATATTTCAAATATTCCTCATATATATTGCACAAGTATATATTTTTGATATGTTAGCATCTTAATATATTATTACTTGCGAATTATCACTGTTTATCTGTTACACATAATTTTTGCATTTAAAATCTGAAATAATTTTAAATGCATTCATATACAAATTTCTGAAAAATATATCTTAATAAATAAGTCAAATATTACTGAAAAATTTAATGTAATATGATTGTTCCCTGATTATCATGGGCAAGCGGGTAAATACTGTGGAAAATACAGAAAGACAATTGTCAGAGTCGGTGAAGAAACAAAATGTAAGGGGGGCCCCCATTTAGACCCATACTTCTGACTCAAGCGACTTTATGTCATAATTGCTGCCTGGATTTGAGATGGGGGGGGGGCTGAAGCCCTATAGCCACTCATCCCATTACCCCTCGATCTACCACCGAATCATTTGTTCTTGTGATAATGTTTAAATGTAAATTTTAACTGAAGACTCCTAACTTGGTTGGTCATTAGTTAAATATATATAAATTGATAATAAATGAATATTCATATAAATTGGTTGCTTTAGAAAACGAAACTTTTAGAATGTTTTTTATGTACTGAATACTCATTTTCTTGAAATATAGGAGAGTTAATAACAGCGATGACTGGGTGATTTTTCAAGAACCTTTGATAAGGGTGAATACTACTTTGGATGTCTTTAGATATAAGTATGTATTTATTTTTAATTACTTACTGTTTCAGTGTATTTTTAAATTTGGGAGTTAATTTTATATTCATATCATATGTTATAAATGTTCCTTATACACATGTCTGTGTGAATTTTATATTATTATTATTATTTGCATTGCAAGCATCCCATTTTAGAAGAATGTATATCTTAAGCACTGAATCAGATGGGTAGTAGATTTCTCACAAAAATTGTGTTTCATTAAGTGTCTCACTGAGTAGAAACAAAATGTTTCAATCAAGTTATTATTATTTTTTTTTTACAAGAAATAATGCAATTTCTGAACAGGTTTTAAAAGAATTCAACTATGTCAGAAATTTGAAAATTCAGAATTTCTCTTCACAAGCTGTATTTATGGCAATACAAATGGTTAATTTATAGAAGTGAAATACTCAGAGAAAAATTTATAACATATTGTATTGTCCAAAATAGAGGGAGAATTAGCCATCAGATACAGTTTCCACTTTCGTGAATTTCTCCCTAAAAATGGGATAAGACCTGCAGTTTTGTTGTTCTATAAAAGTTCATCATGCTGTCTATGAAGAAGCATTCTGAATTATACCGAGTTTTTGAGAAGCCTGTCTTTAAAGCTTGCAGAGCCAAGTGATGAATAAAATATGTTACAAGAAAAACTGATTGATTTTGGCTGTTTATCACTTTATTAACTTTTTATTTTCTAGTACTCTGAACTGGTCCTGTGGAAAACCATTGAATTTTTGTCAGTGGCATGCTGTAAAAGAGAAGAAACTATCGGCATTATAAGTGGTATTCATATTTTTGTTTTATTTGTTTATTTATTCTTTAAATGTTCTTAATTACTAGTTCAAAGTCTGCATACTTTTGATCTCTGCGGTCTAATTTTTTCAAAGCTTGTATCGCATAATTTCATAATTGTCAATAACTTTTTTTTTTTTTTTTTTTTAGATGTTTACTTTTTTGTTTAGTTTATTTTTTTCTTATTTTCCAAATTGATTTATATGTTTTTTTTTTAGTTTTTTTTCCCTAAAGTGATGTTACTTTGGGGCAGTTAGTGACTATGTATTAAATTTTATAAATTTCATGTAAATTGAGAAAATTATTAGGGCTGTTCTTAAAAGAAAAAAAAGTATAACTTTTGGTAAAGTTACATCAATGAGTAAAACAATAAATATTTATACAGTAAAATTCAATGTGGTATTTTTTATTAAAGCATTTGACCCGGGCAACTCTTTAGTATATCATTTTATGTTATGCTATATTCTGTCATTTATTTAATCTCTATTATATGTAAATTTTTTATGTCAAGTTGCATATTTGACACCAAGTTAATAAATTGCGTGCAAAATCAAGTCTTATTTGCAACATTTTATGAAGTAACAATGAAATAAAGTATAAAAATCAATTTTTAGTCCCTTCAGATTAATTTTTTTAACTCTGCACCCTCACTACCTCTTAAAAATATGTTGTAAGTAAAACCTTGAAACTCCTGTAACTTTTATTATTATTATTATTATTATTATTAATGTTGTCACTGCTGTTGTTGTTTAAAATGTAAACTGTAAAATTCTACTTTCAGAGATGAGATTTAAGAATTTAGTTTAATATTCAGACCTTTTTCAATGTTTATAAAGAATTCAGTTTTTTCATTTTTTTCAAAAATTTTCTGATTTTTCAGTAAGGCAAAATTGTATATAAGTAAGATAGATTTAGTATCAATAAAAATTAAAATATTTATTGCTCTTGAAATTCATAAGTATAGTTGCTCAAAAGTTGTTTGGACATTCTTTCAGACATTTTTCCTTTTTTGTTAATCTCATATCTGTACTTTGGTACAAACCAAATCGAAAACTAGCCTACCAGTTTTGACACCATATTACATGTACCACCATTAGTGGTAAAAACAGATGAATTATATTATTTTTTTAATTTTACTAATACAATATGTAAATGTAAACTTTACTTCCTTAGTAAATTCAGATTTTTTAAGCCTGCAGTATTAACAAAGTGCAATAACCTTGTCAGTGTTCACATGTTGTCATATGTATATTTGAATATTACTCAAAAATATCTTTAGTGTAGTTTTTAACTGACTTCAAGAAGATCTAGGTTATTAATTGGGGTCAGTACTCAGAGGTGTAGCAAGAATTTTCAGTGTCCGAGAACAAATTTGCATCACTTCTTGTTTACCAAAATGCGCTGGAAAAAGTTTTATATACAAATTGGTGCCTTTTGGATCCTATGCCCTGGGACAAATGTCCCCCTCTAGCTACACTTCTGAGCACTGAATCCTTGTAATTTACCAGACTGGGTATGAAAAGTATTTTCAAACTTCCGTTTAATTATTTATTTCTTTTGTTTATCTTCCACATATAGATGTGATCTTTGCTAAGAATGTTGTTATTTGATGATATTTTACTTGCTGTGCATGAAAAGTTTTTATTGCAAAGTTATCACTTTATTTTTTACTCAATTTTTGATGTACCTAAAATATATTACAAGTCCTGAATATTTTCTATTTTTTAATTGATTGTAATAATTTGCAAATTTAACTCACCAATAGTAAGTAATGTGTTTAATATTTATTTTGTCACTATTAGTTTGATGTTTGTTATTACGCACAGGTTACTGTGATTCAGGGATAATTTTATTCCAAATTGCTTTGATAAGGGATTTTCGCTTCAATACTGTCCCCAATTATTCTTTTCTGTGTTACCTCAGAGGATTTACCTCACAAAATAAAATTTTGTGAAGTAAATCCTACAATGTGTTCCTTACTTTTAATAAAGTATTTTGTGCTCTCAATCACTTTGCATATCAGTATATTCTAATATTAATAGAACATAGAGAACAGATTATTTTATAAAACAGTGCAAGCATTTCTTATCTGTAAAATTAAAGTTTTTTTTCTTTTATTTTTTGCAGGTAAAAAAATAGATTTTTTTTTTTTTTTTTGAGCTGCTATATTTAAGTTTTATTGCAGTTTTTTTTTCCATTTGCTTTTATGTTCAGTGGCAAAATTAAAATGTAAAAGGCAGCTTAAATTCTACATCTTTATTTTATTCATTTATTCATAATTTGTACAATTTTAACAGTAGGAACCCTGTTTCCCTTCCCTCTCTTACTCAGAAGGTTACAGTATATGTAAATGTTACTTGAAAGTATTTATTATTACCATACATAAATATGGTAATATGAAAAATGGCAATAAGAAAGTATTTATTATTACCATTTTTCGGTATGCTTTTGTGCTGTTCCAAAATTGTATTTAACCTGCTCCTAAAGGTGTTCCAAAATGTATGTAGATTTGCAGACTTTTTATTATAAAGTTATCCTCCGATTTTAGTGAAACTATAAACAAAATGTTTTCTGAATCAAATGAAAAGATCTGCTGACTTATTCCTCTGTAAATTCATCACCTAGTTGAAAGTGTTAAGCTGTGCTTTAGTTGGAGATTTAAATTTGACTCTAATCCATGTACACACAAAACTAATTTTAACTAATTTTATTTTGTATGTATTTAACATAGATCTAGTTTATGCTCTAGTATATTCTAGCTGCCAACTCTTTCTGATTTTGAGCCTTTCTTCAGTCTTATTCAAATTATGGGGAGAGGGGAGGGTACCCTTTTTTTATTAGGATAGAATAGCAGTTATGTTTTAACTTTTAATTCTGTAATTACTTCTTGAAGTCATAATTTTTATCTTCCAGATGCTGTTAGAAGAATCCCTGAATGTGAAATAGTATTGAAGTACTCATATTGAATCCAGTGATTGTATTTTATATAAATGTAACAATGTAATACAATTAAACCAAATTTGTAATAATTTGTTGTGTGTTCACTGCCATTGCTTTTATAATTCATTCAAACCTGCATGAGTCTCAATAAGAGATATCTTCCACTTTTTTCAATTCGTAGGCTATTTTTTACTTCTGCAGTTCTGTAATAGTTAAAAATTTTTTTTTAAATTTAGAACGCATTGTAAACTAAAATTTGCTAGGCTGAAGACTACTCTGGACTTGGAAGTTCCATTACTCATGTTTTTATTAAGACTTTGCTTATATATTTTTATTAACTGTTTTTTCTTTCTTTTTTTTTTTTTTGGCCCTCGTATTAATTGAACTTTGTTCTAACATACTAATGAGTTTTTCTGGCTTTACTTTCATTTATTGTTCTAAATCTGTTTTCAATAGTATAATAATTCTTGCATAAAATCTATATTAAAAGAATTTTTTTTTCAATTTGAAGCTTTTAAAAGATTAAGTAATTTGTAGCTATTTTGCTGTAAAAGTGAAATTGAAATAAATAAAATCACACTTAAAAATAAATAAAGAAATGAATGTGTATATATATTAAAAAATTAAGAAATGGCTTTTATTTTGAAGTATGTATAAATTATGTTCAGAACAGGAATTTGGTTTTTTAAGAGGTGAAAAAAAAAATCTTTTTCTGTGAATCACCACCCTCCCCCTCACCCAGACATTATCTATGGAGGTTAATATGGTTCACCCTCATGCTCTAAACTTCAGTTATTTCTTTGCGTTATGGCAAGTCTACAAGAGGGGTGTCTTCTTGGGGGGGCTGACTTGGGTGGTGAACTTTTTAAGGATTCTAACCTGTATTCTTGCTCATGCCTCTAAACCTTAAATAATGGTTTTTGGACAAGACAAAAATGTTGGGGGGATTCAACAAAATGGGCATTGTTGGGGAATTATGAAATAATTGGTTTTGATTTATATTATTTATGTATTGGCCTGCACAAAAATATTTCTTTACCCCTTTTCACAAAAAAAGAAATCAATCAATATAAAGTAGTTTCCATTTTAGAAATATTTTATTCCTTTTTCTGGGAGGAGGGGGAAGAATAGAAAAATAGGTATTCTCTTAAATTTCCAAACATGATATGTACATTAACAGAGGTTATCAGCAGATATATTTATATTTTTGATTTACCCAACAATTAGTTTATTTATTTAATTTTTTTTTTTTTTTTTGGTTTTCAATTAAAGGATAGCTATTACTCTTTTAACTTATTTTCGTGTTTCATAATTCTTGTATTTGTTCGTATAAATGACTGAAATTTAATTTCAAATAATTTCTTTTCGATAACAATTCAATCCTGTTCATTTCTTATTTATTTAAAATTAAAAAAAAAGACTTGTTAATTGTAATAAAGTTGAAAAGAAAGTTTGAATAAATTATGCTTAAAATAAAACCTATTTAAAAATCAAAATTATTAGTATTCTTTTGATTTTATATAAATATCTTATCATGAACTATTTTTATTGTTTTGTTAATACTGTTGTAAGTGAAAGTTGTTCTGAAATGTACCATAGGTAAAAAATAAGCTTTCAGGGATTTTTTATTTCAGCAGGAGAAAAGGTAACATTGAACATATCAAATATTTCTGCACACTGTTGAGTAATGTGGATGTCCGAAACTCTTATTTCTATTCTTGTTTGATCACAGATTACCTCAAATGAAGTTATAGTACTGCAGACAAAGAAAATTCTTATAAATCTCCTGCTGATGGATTTTACATAGCTCAATGGCTATACAGATCACCTCCAAGCATTTTGAAACTTTCACTTCTATTCCTGTTACGTTTTGACTAACCAAACAAAACATAAACTGTTAACGAATTCTGTAACTAAATAGATCTAGAAGTTATGGAGGTTTGCTTTAGTAACCATGTGGAACTCTTGGGGGTACCTTTTAGTGATGCCATCATCTGATTATTAAAATGAAATTCTGTACTCCTTCTTAATCTGTTTAATTTCAGAATAGGCTGTTATTTTAAATACTGTATGTTTTGTGTCAACAGTCCACATTTCACTCACTGGAATGAAAGCAAGAATCTAAAAATGCATGGGGTCAGATATTACTTGTACCATTGAGCTACGTAAAATTTATTTTCCAGCTGTTATGGATCATTCTGAACATGACAATAATCCAAGATAGCCCAGAAATAGATATCTAAGAAGTTCTGGATATGAAATAAGTATCAATTTCTGATTTTTGGATATTTTGAATATGAAATAGATAGCCATTTTTGGGATATTTGAGATCTTCTGGAAGTTTAAGTATTATAACTATGCTACATATATACAGATACCTGTATGTTATAGATGTTATTTACTCATTAGAGCGATCACACCTCAAATTTCTAATAGAGAAATCTATTTTATGTTGGACTTCTAATAGATATACCCAATATCCAGCTATGATGTATTAAAGATTGCCTATGGACAAACTTGGGGGGGGGGAGGTAAATGCGGCAAAAATATTTACTTGTACGATATGAAGAATATTTTCAAGGCACTCGATATTGCAGATACATTTTAAATATATTTAATTTAAATTCAATAGCAGCAAAGTTTTATAATTTTTACAATATAAAGGTTAAATATCAACTTTCTACTTTTTACCAATACTAGCTTTATTCCCAGTGTAATATTGAGTAAATATTAACCAAAAAAATTAAAAATGGTATAAAGTTATGTTAAAGTAATTACTTATCCATATTGAATATATTTCCAATGTATATCAAATACTATAAATGCATTTTAAATATATCTGAGGCAAATATTAACTTTGCTACTTTGTACGAAGTTACATTTGATACATTTGACGAAGTTACAGTTGATCTTTGTTTTCAATTTTTTTTAACAATATTGAGTTAACATTAAAAAATTTATCAATTGAGGACTACTTCAAAAATATTTCCAATACAACCCTATATTAAGAATATATTTTTTTGTATGTTAAATTCAGTGGAAAAAGGTATTAGTATAGTCATACTGAAAGTATAATGTTATTTTGAGAATTTATCAGACCTAAATGCTAATTTTTACCAATATTGGAATTTTATTTACCAATATTGGAAACTGTTTATTCTCAATGTGTTCACTTACTACTTTGTAATATTATTGGTTTTTGATATCAATGTTTTCACAATATTGAGTTAATATTTAAAAGTTCATTGGTAGTGAGACTGCTTCAGAAATATTCTCAATATATAATTAATATTTCAATACACACTTCATATGTTAATTAAAATTTTACAAATAATAATAACATTTTGAGCATATATCAGGGCTAAACTCTAGTTTTTACCAATACTGGAAGTGGTCTTTACTCTCAAAGTATTCACATATATGTAAATTTTAATAATTAAAAGTAATTAGTACTTAATAATATTGGAAATATTTCTAATATACACTCAATATTATTGATAAATTTCAAATACTTTAAGATTCAATAGTATTAAAATTTGACTTCAAATGGGCAAAATATTAAATTTATAATATTGGATTTTATTTTCAATGAATTCACAAGATTGGATAAATATTGATGCTATATAGAAAATATCTTTTAATGTTTGCCAAATATTTAAAAAATAATAATAATCAATGCTGTTACCAGATACATTCATATATATATATATATCACAATAATTCTTGCACTTTATTTGGATTCAAAATCTGGTTTCTAATTCTTGCTAATAGCTGTTATTTTTATGAGAGATATGTCTTATTTGTAGTATGTTTTGTGTTTTACTTGTTAGTTATATATATATATAAGGAATTATTTTAATTTCCCTAAAATAGTGATAGCCAGAAGCAAGGCATATGCAAGGAATAAATCCAGGGCCGTACCCAGACAAAAATTTCAGGCAGGGCCCAAACCGTGGAAAAGGCAGAATTTTTCACAAAAAGACGTCATTATTATTATTTTATTAACAAAAATCAATTTTTTTGGGAGGGGGGGAGGGTCCGGACCCCTGGATACGGTCTCGAATAATCACCCTATAAAAAGTGGCGGTCACTCTTAAAAAGGGTCATAGCTCACTCTTGATCAGAGCGCTCCACTCTTTAAGGGATGGCGTGCTGTCACCCTTTCCTTAGAGTGAGGCACTCTTTCCCGGAGTGGGTTTTTGAATTCTCACTCCTAGTCCAGAGTCAGAAATGTCACTCTTCAGAATAGTGATTTCTCACTCTATGGAGGTTGGCTGATTTTTGTCACGAAGGTAGGGTGATATATCACTCCTCAGCACTGGTTTTTCACTCTTGATTATTAAGAGAGTAGGAAAAAGAGTAAAGAAAAGATTCCTCTCGTTAATTCTCCAAAAACTATGCTTCTTAAATTTGTATACGACTCCGGTACCAAAAAAAAAGTTCCCAGTTAATAAAATGTACCCCATAAACACATGAGGTAATTCAAAAAATTTAAGAATTATAATATACTAAAAAGTGTCAGAGATACGCAGATAAATACAGGTTGACTTAAACCACTTTTCAATGGATCTCAAAAGGAAAAAGTCCCGTCAAATGATCGCGTTTCAAGGGTCGGACAGTAATCACAAAAGAAAATAATTTTTTGCACTCTAGCTATTAACACATTTACATTCAAATTCATGTTCAGCCCTTAACTAACTTCATTTAAAGATATCATGAGACAGTTCACGGTGAAGAAGTGTAATGTTGTACATCAAGTCTTTAGTGAATGGGTCACATATTTCTTACAGCGAATTTTTTCGTACGGGGGTCCTATGCAAATTGTAAAAATGCCACTTTTTGAAAATTAACCCTTTGAGGCCCAAACCTTTCCCAATGCTGAAAAAAGGGAAGCCGTTGCCATAGCTCGACTTAACTACCAGCAAGATGGCGGACGATCGAAACGTTCATCGCGTGCCATAGATCTAGAGACCCTTTTTTGACACAGCTGGCTGTGCGCGCACAACCCTAATCGGGACCCTGTGCGCGCACAGCCAGCTGACGTCAAAAAAGGGTCTCTAGATCTATGGCACGCGATGAACGTTTCGATCGTCCGCCATCTTGCTGGTAGTTAAGTCGAGCGATGGCAACGGCTTTCCTTTTTTTCAGCATTGGGCAAGCTATCCAGCTGTTCTCTCATTCTTCCATTTTTCAGATGATATCCGTGCTGTTAAAAATAATCGGGACAATTTTTTTACGGGAAATGACGTGCTAAAAAGAAAAGGATTCTCGTGGAGCTATGTCACCCGCAACTATTTTTATAGAAATCAAATCAATTCTTCGTGACTGGCAACGGTCAAAACGTCAGAGTTTGGTGTTCCCAGAGCGGGAACACTGCGCGTTAAAGGGTTAAGCAAACACAGAAAAAAAATTACGTAGTCTTTTTCTCTGCCTTATTTAGACCGATTTTTCAATTTACATGCCCCACTTATCTCTGATAGATAATGATTTATTTCGTGTTATAACCTTTTTGGGACACGCTTTATATATTTTTAAAACTATACGAACATAGTCATGTCATGTGTTTTGTATCAATGAAATCCCATAAATGCTTATCGAGCACTTACACAGGTTTTAATTTAATCATTGCGAAGGTGATGCTAGTTAAACCTAAAAGTTACTTTTTAAAAAGTTCTACGTCGACTGGAGAATGAATGCTTTACATGAATTTGAATGTGAAGGCTTAGTGCGAAAGTGTAAAAAAAAAAATATTTTCTTTCGTTATTTCCACACTATCCATGAAACGCAATCATTCGATGCGATTATTTTCCCTTTTGAGAAACATTGAAAAATGGTTTAAGTCAGCCTATATTTATCTGCACATCTCTGATACTTTTTAGGATATACGTAATTCTCCAATTTTGTAAATCACCTCATTAATTTTTACTAATTAGGATTTTTTGTGCGGGGGGGTTCGTATACAAATTTTAAAAAGTTTCACTTTTTGAAAATTTACGAAGAATTTTTTCCTTACGCAGTCTTTTTTTCTTTTCTACCTTATTGTGAGCATTCTTTTTTTCAATTTACATTGCCCAGTTATGTCTGGGTAGATAGATAAAAGAATTAAAGCGTGTTACTACTGTTTTGGGACACCCTGTATGCATGTGTGTGTATATGTATATTATACAGATAGATAGATAGATAGATAGACATGTACATAAAGTACACGTAAACATTCCTGGTGGTACAACCAGGGTTCTAAAAACCAAGGTTTTTTTTCAGAAAAAAACCAACCCACTGGGTTCTTTCAAGGGAAGTGATGGGGTGATATTTATATATTTGAAATAAAAAATCCAGAATATTTGAAAAAAGTTGCTAATTACTAAATACAACTTTAAAAAACTTATTAATTACAAAAAATCTATCATGGATGAAAAAATGGTTAAATTAAAAATAATTAGGTCATTTTCAAAATTTGGTGCCATTTGCTGTTCGAGTATAATATATATATATATATATTTACAAGTTACAAGAAAATTTAAATGTTTTTTTTTATCATGGTTTTTATCAGGTTTCCAGCACGGAAACAATCGATTTAAAAACATGCTGTTTAATATTTTTTTTTTTAAGAAATGAGTGGAGAAGATATTGAAGTATAGTTGACCGAATCATAGAATTTAAAACGTGTGTTATGCAGAATTACTGCCCAAAAACTAAACTTTTTGCCCTGACACGCTTTAACATTGCGAAATATAGTTTAAATTACATTATGAAAAGGTTTTTTTTAAAGGTTTAAGGGGACAGCCTACTTTTAAAATGCCCCAAAAATTGATTTTGAGATTTTTATCTCATTAAATAGTTTACTTTATTCTAAAAAGATTGATACCAACCATTTTTCTGTATGACAATTATTTATTGAGATAAAAAGGAAAATGTAAACGCAAGTTGGGCAGCATGCTGTAGAAGCTGCAACTAATGTTGACACTAAAAGCATAAAAGAGGCAGAAAAGAAATGTACAGAATTTAATTTAGAAACTCGAAGAGCCAGAAAAATGCTCAACAGTTCTCAGTTTGAGGCAATAAAAGAAAACGAAGGCAATGTGCATGAAAGCGGAAAATTTTAAATCGAAAAGTTCATAAAGTGAAATAGAATCAAATTTTTATGTTGCATAGTAAAAAAAAAATATATACATGGATATAATTATTAAAATAACTTCAAATAATGTACTTTACCAATATTCGTGCCTTTATATCCTAAAAATGTATCTTTTGTTAAGGTATGTACATATTTTTTCATATTTACAATTGTCGAGCTTTTCTTTTGATTGATGTTTCTTAAGCCATATTAAAACATATTTTGGGTTAATCATTTTAAATACTCAGTAAAATTATTTTTAAATAGTAAATGTTTCAATAGAAAATGTTTTTAATTTTTAAAAATTAAATTTATGTTCCAAAACTACAATTTGAACTTTAATTGGCGTTTTCTCAAAACACTGTTTTTCAAGTTTGCGCGCATGATATTTTAAAAACTGTTTAAGATATCAACTTGAAATTTTTCTCAGGCATTTATTTTAATATAATGAACAAAATGAACTAAAATGAAATGGTTGTGTTTCATAGAAAAAAAGTTATGATTGTAAAACTATCAAAATTTTTATGATAATTTAAACTTTTAGATTAAATATTTTTTTATTTAAATTATGAAACTAATTAAACCATTTTAGTTTAGATTGTTAATTATAATGTTTTGTTTAATTTAGAAAAAAATTGAGTATCAAAGGAATTCTAATTGAGATATCTTGCGCGCAGTGGGAAAGTACCCTTGAATTGTTTTTACAATATTGTGTGGTAAAATAATATTTTTAAAATTATCACCTTTATAATAAACTACAACAATATTTTTAATCAATAGAGTAATGTCATAGTAGTTAACTGAAAAAAAATTGTGTTTCTGCATGCATTCATTATTTTTTTTTTTTATTATGAAAGTTGAATTAAAATTTCTACATTTTCCCATTCTTAAAAGTAGGCTGTCCCCTTAATGAAAAATGAAAGCCTTTTGATGATTAAATATAGCTGTCCGAACATTGATGTTATGCCTGTTACCATACATTATTTTCAACTAATGACACAATAAAATTTAAATTTGAGAATAGCAACCCCTGTTTACCATTAGAATGTAGTCAAGAAAGAAATATAAGCATAGAATGTAGTCAAGAAAGAAATATAAGCAGACATATTCAGTTTTTGGTATTTGACTGAAAAAGCAAAAGCGTGTTTGCGATAAGTATTTTTATTCCATATGTCATGTCTGTTGCCTTAATTAGTTGTATAAAATATATTTATTTATTTGTTAATTCAATTTGTTAAGTTAGATCGCAAGTTTTTCCGTCTAAATTAATCTCTCTTTTCATGTTCTTGTGGAATTATTTAGATTCATGAATTTTTGTTCTTTGAAATCTCATGTCTGTTACCATAATAAGTAACAGATATGACAAACAAAAACTTACAAAAAATAAATAAATAATATTGTTAAATGGAAAATACTATATTATATGGACAAAAGGACTCTATACTCATGTTACATATCATTTTGCATTATTCTGTGCTAAATATAAGTGTACAAATTTCAAAAAAAAAAAAAAAATGCCAAACTAAATTCAAAGAAGTAGCAGACATGAAAATTTTCATAAAGTCTGATAACGGGGAAAATATAAAACAAAAAATTTTTTTAAAAATGCATAATAATATTCAGAAACAATGTATGTTTTATATTAGGGAAAAAAAACTACTATTTTTTTAAATTATACTTTTTCTTCTAAAATTTCCAAACTGCACACAATTTTGAAAATGACCCATTTACGAGACACTCACGTAAGCCAGGGTGGGAAGCTTAAAATTTATTTTTAAAAAATAACAGAGGTTAAACTTAAAATTAATTTTTGATGCAAATCTATACTCAGCAGATTAATACATTGCCAATCACACAGACACATATTTACTTGCACAGATTTAATTTTTCACTGTTCTTTGCAAATAAAAAGAAAAGAAAGAAAACTAAATTGAGTGCCCCCCCCCCCAAAAAATCGTGACTTTTAACAAATACGGAACAGTACGGGACTGCTTTGTAAATAGATACAAAACCTTCAAAATAAGAGACTGCCCGCATAATACCGGACGGTTGGTCACTTTAACAAAAACTAATTCCTTTGACTGACTACTGAAAAAATTAAAATAGCAAATTTGGCTATTATTTGAATACTTTCTTTCAATGATCGTATGAATAACTAAAGTAAAATAAATTAATAAATAATAAATTTTATCCAAAAGATCGGACATGTTTTTGTGATATTTTGTGAGAATGACCCATGAACAGTGTAAATGTAAATAAATAACAATAGTAATAATAATTAGGAAAGTCTCGAGGAATCGCAAACCAAACAGATTTGATAATAAAAAGGACTAACCTACTAATGACCACACACATTTCTATAATTAATGAATAATTGATTATGGCCTTAAGGACTCGTGTACATGTATTAAAATATAAACATTATAAGTGTTTCTGAAAATTTGTTTTAAGCTAAATACAAAATATCTATTTATTAATACTTCTTGCTTTTATTTTATAAAGGATATTTTCTGTTCTTTAAAAAACATGATTGAAAATGCCCGACATTTTAAATTCTTTGTTGTACATATGCTTAAAGAAGAGATTAAAAGGCTATTGTAAAATCAGACTCGATATATCTGCTAATATTTTTAATTTTTGCTGTCGGTTTACACACGCTTCTCGCACACATGCGTAGATAACATAATTTTTTAATTGAAAAAATTAATTTTTAAACATGCACATTTATTTAAAATCAGTGCAAACAAATATGTCAATTTTAAATTCAATTTGAATTCTTAAAAATGTTTTCATTTTTAAGTGGCGAAAATGAAAACACATATTAAAAGAATTAATTTTTAAGAGTATAAATTTGTTTAAAATCAATATAAGTCAACTTTAAGTTCAATTTTCAAATCCTGTAAAATGTTTTAAATTACGAACGCGGAAACATAAGTCGAAAATGCCATAAAACAAAAGAAGCATTCATCATAAACTACTAACAAAATCAAGTGCAAAACACAAAAAAAATAGAAAAGAATAAATTAAATACCTGGCGAAATGAATCACAACCTTCCTTATCCTTAGTATTAAAGCCAGGCTGGCTAATTCTCCTTGGTCGGACAAAACAGACGGTGGGAAGACGTTCTAGCCTCTTACCGAACAAGCTCGCATAAAATTTGGATTCGAAAACTGTAGTGAAAAGTTCGCGTTCTGAAAACTAGTTTGAAGATTGGCGACTTTGGTAACCCCCTTGGCCAGCTTTTCCATGGGTTGTTTTCCGGGCTGCGGTGCAATAGAAGCTGGGAGATCGCGGTTTCATTTTTTTTGTTTTATTCTTCCTACTTTTTACTTTTTGTGAATGTGTGTGTGTTAAAGAATTTTCTTTTATTTTCTGTCCTTTCATCTAACGGCATTTTATTTATAAATATGTTAAATACGTGTATGGACCATACTCTGATGCGAAATAGGCGAAAACACAATGATTTTAGAGAGATTTATAGGCATGGGCGCCCGTAGCATAGGGCAAGGTGGGGCAATGCCCCCCCCCTGGATTTTTATATGCAATGTTTTTCCTTGCTTTTTTGCTCTTTCCAACATGGTAACCATATGTTGAAGTAGTCTTTGCCTCCCTGGAGTAGTCTTTATGGGGGCCTGGCCCTGGTCTAGGCCCCCATAAGGGCTAGGCATAGCCCTTATGGCTAGGCATAGGCCCCATAAGGGCCCACAGGGCTAGGCGCCCATGTTTATAGGAGCACATGGGAGCCCATTGGGGGGCATTCCCCACCCCCACCCCATGGATTTTTCTATGCCATTTTTTCCTTCTCTTTTGTCCTGTCCAACATGGTAACCAGGAACCGGTTGCCGAGTTGGGGGCCCCGGGCAAAAGCTTCATTGGGGGAGAGCCTTATTATCGCATGGGCAAATCGGGACTTTGCCCAGGGCCCCCAATATCAAATGTTGTACTGAAATATTCTTTTTTATATCAAAATTTTATGAAAAATAAAACATATTTCATAGATGGGGGCGCCCAAATTCATCAACGCCTGGGTCCCCTGTTGGTCATAATCATGCTCTGCCCCTCTTTCAAAAACTTTTTCAAACTTTACAAATTTTTAAAATTTGGAGAGGGGGGGGCTTTTTTCTTGCGGGCCCGGGCGCTTGCCCCGAATTCCCACCCGGAAATCAGGCCCTGATGGTAACCGTATATTGAACTAATCTTTGCCTCCCGCCCCTGTAAATTATTTTGCCGACGTCAGTGTAGGGGCACAAAACTTAAAAAGTAGTACTTGACACAAAAAGGCCCTGGTAAGGACACGCTTATATCGGCCCTGGGCAAAACATATTGAGACACAAGATTAC
The DNA here is from genome assembly GCA_038373885.1 of Cheiracanthium punctorium. NCBI lineage: Eukaryota > Metazoa > Arthropoda > Arachnida > Araneae > Cheiracanthiidae > Cheiracanthium > Cheiracanthium punctorium. The sequence goes on from JAWZYV010014281.1 coordinate 49,526, forward strand.
CAAACATCTCTAGGTTTAGCCATCTCGGCTCCTTTAAGAAGCTGTTGCCTTATGACATAATAATTATCAATTTTTGTCCGGTTTCGGCTAATTTCTCTTAACAATATAAATAAAATTTGTTTAGTTTCCCCCCAAACTACTCAAAAATCCTTCCCGCATACCACACGTGGCTTCATGTTGTCAAAATGTTCTTCGCTAATTGTGTATTTGTCCCGTAAACTAATTGCAAAGAACTCTTTGTAAGATTCGTGAGCAAAATTGAGTGAAGTTCTGTAGAATTCGACAACGATACTCTATAACAAAAAAACAAAAACAAAATCGACGTCCCAAGAAGGAGTAGTCCGATTGTAAGGAAATTTCGCATGCAAAGGCATTCGGACCGAACATACAAGTGATTAAAATCTGAATCCAACCAATGAATGAATATCGGAAGCTCTATCGCATCGGAGCTGCGCATTCAGCAGACACATAAGGAGCGATTCTCAATCTGATGGTTAAAATTTCTAGTGCATTTCGACTGCGATATCTTACGTCGACTGTCACAATGCCTCGCCGAAGGATTCATGCACATTACGAGCAGACAGAGGCGTAGCCAAGGGGGGGGAGGTTAGGGGGGTCATAGCCCCCCATGAGGAATTTTTTGCCGTACAAAATGTATATTCTTCACTACATTATCACGCACACGTATACATATATATGAGTTGCAGTAGTCATAACCCCCCCCATGAAAAATTTCTGCAGCTGCGGCATGTCAGCTGCTCGCAGCAGCTACCTGTTCTGGCTACGCTCCTTCGAGCAGATGTCGAAGTTTGAAAGAGGTCGTGCGATCGGATTGAAAGAGGCTGGTTGGAAGAATCGAAGAATCGCCCGACACCTGCGTCGAAGGGATGCGGCAATTAGACGACGCTGGCAAGAGTGGGTCAACAACGATTGATATGAGCGTCAAAATGTAGAAGGTGTCTACCGAAGGCCACAACAGAACTGGGGGATAAAGCAATTGTCAGAGCAGCTGTCACAGCACCGGATTCGTCGCTATCAACTATCCATAAGGTGACCATCCCGTTTTGAACGGGACAGTCCCGTTTTTAAGTGGCCTGTCCGGTTGTCTCCAAGCACAGCTTGGGGTTGTGTCCCGTTTTTAGAAAGAGGGCAACCCAAAGACAATTTCAATAAAGGCCGCTAAAAATCTAAAATCATTCAACGGCAGTGTCTGTCAAAAAAAAAAAATATAATAATAAAAAATAAATAAAATAAATAAATAAATAAAAAATAAACTGACTTCCCTCCTTCCAATCTCGAGACGCAAAGAAACGCTGGGGGGATGTATTGTTTTTGTGTTTGATCTTTTTTCTCCACTTTATTTTCCCTTTTCACTCTGGTTTTCTAAGAATTTTTTTCCTTCCGAATGACAACTTCCTTTTTTCTGTATGTCCGTTTTTTACATTTCTCACTTTCCTACCTTCCTGCCTTGTGTCGGATGGTGTTTTTGAAGTCGAAGAAGGGCCTACCCCTTGCACCACTCGAAACGTACGTCTGGCACTATTTTTTACAGGTTTTAGGAAAGTTTTTTTTTTCATTTTATTTTGATATTACTATTAACACAAGCTTGTTTGCGCGTTTTCTTAACAACTAAAAGATACCCAGACCTGAAATTGAGTCTCCCTACCCTATTACCTTTAAAAAAGTAGATGTCCCGTTTTGAATGAAAAAATAAATGGTCTTTAATTATCCACCGTGTGACCCACACATTTATCCAACATGACCCTCCACAGACGATTGAGAGAGTGCAGTTTACGCTAAGATGACCATTTATTTACGCTAAGATGACCATTTATTCGAACGTAGAATTGAGGACATGTCCCCAATTCTGAAACAAAATTGGGGACATTTTGTAATTTGTGATATAATTAACAGTAATCTAATTAAAAAACAATAATAATTAAAAATTGTCCTCAATTGCTTATTTGCTTTTCGAGGAAAAATCGCAAACAAACACAGAAATTGGGGACTGTCTTCGAAAAATCGGAACGTATGGTCATCTTAGCTTATGCTCGCGCCAACCGTTACGCCAGTAGCCTCTCACGCCTGTACACCGTCAAGTCCGATTACTGTGGTGCCGGGCTCGTTCAACGTGGAACTGCGCTGACTTGTGTGATGGAGACAAGTGTGATGGAGACACGTGTGATCTCCACACGTGTGATGGAGATCACATATTTAATTTTAATAATCTATGCAAAGTCATGTACGTATTCTAAATCACTTCTGTTTTCATTCTTCTGCCATTTCGGCTTTTAAATCTGTATATTCGCTTTTCCCGTGTGCATTATTCTTATTTGTTTATTTGTCTCTTCTTCAGACATTGTAGCGTCGTTGTGATAAAAATAGAATGGATTGCGTCCGTTTGCAAAATCAACGGCCTTTTTGATTCCCCTCTTGGCATCCTGCTGGCGTAAGTTATATTTGTTGCCCTGCGACATCTTTAAAATTATTTGCTCGTTATTACGTCATTTTAATTTTATTGGATTAACTGTTAGGGTCGCTCTGGAATTGGCATTATTGATCTCAGCCAAGTTATTGTTCTCGTCAATGTGTAATTCTCTGCTGCCGTAAGTTCTAATTCATTCCATCTTAATTTCACTGTCTATATAGGACGTATTTTTTATTTCTCTGAGCCACCACCATCCGTTGAAATAAGTTTTTGTTTCAATAGTGTCTTTTTAAGTATTTAACGTCTCAGTTTTTTAGTATTTAACGTCTTTTTATTACATAGCAACTAAGTGCATCGAACCTGGATTTTCATGTGTCACAACGCAGTCTTAATAATTTAAAACAGCCTAACTAATTAACTTCTTTACAACACGTATAGTCTTTAGTGACGAGTGCCGTTGCCAACTCTGTCCTGACGACAACCGTAGACGTGTCTGGAGACGTCCAGGTAAGGGGGGGGGGGGATCCAACCCTGACTATCGCACGCCACACAGGCCCACAACAAGGTGTTATGGTCATGAGTGCCATCTCTTTTGATAGCCGGATCCCTTTGATAGTCATTCCTGGCACATTGACGACACAGCGATGCGTTGAGGACATCTTACGACCGGTTGTGTTATCGTTCCTTTAGCGACACCCTAGACTTACTTTTCAATACGATAATGCAAGGCCGCGTACGGCACGTTCTGCTATAAATTGTCTTCAAGCTTTCCCTGTACTTCCTTGGTCATCTAGGCCGCATGATCTCTCTCCCATAGAGCACATTTGGGACGTTATTGGAAAGCGATTGCAACCATCTCAAAATGTTGCCGATATAGCCCATCAGCTGGAGACAATTTGGCTACAAAATTCAGCAGGACACAATATGAGAACTTTATCTGTCAGTTCCATTCCGGCTGACAGCTTGCATCGAGGCCAGAGATGGACCAACGCCTTATTGAGTTCCTCCGTTTGTAATAGTCAAACTCTACAATAAATCATTCAGTTGTTCGGAAATGTTAATCGTTTTTTTTTATGTATGTTCTTTACATCCACCAAATTTTATCACAATCGGACAATTCCTTCTTGGTGCGTCGTTTTTTTTTTTTTTTTTTAGCACTAGGGTGCTATTTCGCTCAGTACGAGAATTTTCTCTACGCATTTTTGTCTACGCTATTTTGTCCACGCCATCTTGTCGACACGTTTTGCAGATGTTGAACTGTCACGGTGAAAATATCTTCAAATGTGTTTGCCAGATAATGTAGAGAGGGGGGGGGGGGCGTTTATAAAATGTTGAAAGTCGCACAAGTTTGCAATTTTTGATAATGGATCGCTAAATTTTGTGCCAAAACGCGACAAATTATTATAAATACATTTGAAGTATAGTTAGAAAACGCCTGGCGAATATTGTAAAATAGTTTTAGTAGGCGATTTTAATATAGATTTTAATTCAGAAGAAGTGTTTTATAGAACAGAGAAGACGAATACGGTACACTGATAGATTATGATACACTTTCCAAATGGTATTTATATAGGTGAAGTATAATTTGGCTATGCCTGGCGAAAATTGTTAAACAGTTTTGGTAGACGATTTTAATATAGATTTCTATTCCGAAGAAGTGTTTCATGGAACCAGGAAGGAAAACACGGTACACTCGTGGATTATCATGCCTATTCCAAACAGTATTTAAAATAGCTACGCGATATAGTTGGAATATGCCTGGCGAAGATTGTAAAACAGTTTCAGTAGGCGATTTTAAGATAGATTTAGATTCCAAAAATTGATTCCAAAAATGTGTTTTTAATGGCAACAAGAAAGAGCGTCGATTCCTAGTTTTAACTCACCCCGCTCTCGACCAACATAATTACTTAATTGAAACCAATTATTAAAACTACATTAACTGGCAACCCAAAATCAATAATAAAAATGTAACGGAATGCTGTACATACATGTTGTTCCAAATCGCCATTTTAATTATAAATTACGATTGCCACAAAAATACAATAAATCGTCATGGTAACTGCATATATTTAATTATCGTCCCCTTGGCGAGAGTCGGGGGAGTTAGAGTAGGAATCCACCCAAGAAAGACAAACACAGCACACTCATGGATTATGATGCACAATCGAAACAATATTTAAAACGGTGAAGTATAGTATGAATATCGCAAAAAAAAACACTCAAAAACTGGTGTTAAACAATAAAGTAAATAAAAAACTTTGTAAAAAACACACATAAGATGTAACAGGTAAGTAGATACGTACGTTTCGACTAAAAATTGCTTTAATATTCCTCAGTCTAAGCCCTTCGTCACTAAAGGCTTTGACTGAGGAAGACTAAAGTAATTTTTAGTGGAAACGTACGTATCTACTTACCTGTTACATCTTATGTGTGTTTTTTTACAAAGTTTTTTATTTACTTTATAGTATGAATATACTTGGCGAAGATTGTAAAATAGTTTTAGTAAGCGATTTTAAGATAGATTTCAATTCCACAGATAGGTTTTATGAAATAAGGAAGAAAAATACGCCCCACTCATGAATAATGATACACTTTCCAACTTAATGGAATAAGGAAAAAAAAATTGGGACAGCGCATAAATTATGATACGCTTTAAATATATAGCATTTTCGTGCGTATTTGAAATCTGAAAGTGATTCAGATTTTCTTCCTTTTTTTTTTCTTATAGAATGTCATGACTGTGATTGATTACTGATATGTGACAATGAACTGTATCAAAACTATATTATGATGATGAAATCTTAAAAGAGCCAATAAATCAACTTGAGTGCTTAATTTTTCTTCACTGCATAGTCAGCATTTCATAAATAAGAACTTTAAACATCCTGGCAAACACTATCTCCCCTTAAGGTATCTGCCTACGTGCGGAGCACTTTTTTTCAAGAATGCAAAATTTTGGTGTGATTCCTGCATTTTTATTTAAAAGTCATAAAACATGACAGAAACAATAATTTATTTTACAAAAATTTCATAACTTTTTCAAAAAATTGCATTTTTGAAGAAAAATGTAGCAAAATTTCATACTTACGCCAACCGCTCTACACTGCATTTTTCTCAATATTTAGTATACTCCTATAACACTTTGCCGTGTTTTGTACCAAAAGTTTTATTGTATTTTAAAAATTCACTGAAATATGGCCAATTATGTACAAAAGCGTTGAAATTTTTGATAAAAAATTCAATTTTTTGTCTAAGAGTACCTGTAAATTTATTAATTTCATACGTATAGCTTAACTTTTGCTACAGGACACACTTTAATATCAATAGAATGCTTATGTAAAATTTCATTAACATATCTTTAAAACTTTTAGAGTAGTTACTGTTATCGTGACGCAAGGTAACAAAGAACACAGTTTTCCAGAAAACGCATTTAAAGATTTTATTTTAGCACCAATGTTCAACTGGAAGGAACATTCAAACAGCTGTATCTTCCTCTCTGTTTATCGTAGAAGCAAAAGTAAAACAGTTTTGGAATCTTAAGAATATGATCTTTCAAATAAAAGAATAAAAGAGAAATCGATATTTTCACAAAAATGGCTTTTTAGACCTAGGCAGATACCTTAAACCACTCGACATGATGATTGCTTCGAAGCAGCTAGAAATCGTAGATTTCATACACCCTCTAAATTTTCCCGGAGTTTTTTTATTACTTTTACATCTAACGACCATGTGGTTGACATTATGATTTGATTTCGAGGGCTTGAAAGAAGTTGGGGGCTTTTCGGTTTCAACTGCGAATGAACGGGACTGCAGCCAACACCACACTATAGCGAGCCAATGTGATGGGTTTGCAGGGTTGCCAATTTTATAATTTGTGGCTAGATGTGGCAATTTTTAAAACCTAAACTAGCCAAAATATATTTTATAAACCTACAAGTGGCTTCTCAAGCCATATTCTTTCCGTTTTAAGTAGGGATGGATGAGAGATGATCTCTTACGAGGCGAGACAGAGATTTACAACTTTTTTGCGAGACGAGATAAACATTTTTAACATTACAGTATAGGAACTTTGCAAGACGCGAGAGGCCTATTTTTCGTCTCGCGTCCAGGGCCGGATTGGGCCCGCACCAGGAGGCCCTAACTTTAACTGTTTGAGATGAATGGCAGTCCTAAGATCGGAAAAAGTGTGACGGGAAGTTACTTAAAAAACATTGACTTGGCCTTTTTATATGTTGTCCAATTATCCGGATTTTTCGGTAACCCGATAGGATCGGTCCCGGATAATTGGTGCTCTTGTAGTAACAACGGCAGATCGCGAACAACCGACCAGTCGTGCAGTTTCTGAGATACTCGTTCCAAGTCTCCGGACCGTTACAATCTTCCCTCTATCCAATTCACTTACAGCAGCAGCCTTTCCCATCACTCACAAACGTAAGTGCAAGAATGATTCCTCACCTTCTCCACAGCAACAGTTAAATATCATTTCCACTTAATTACGTGCTCTCCCTGTCATATGGACGAGTTCATTGAAAAACGTGTGTGTGGTCATAATGTTTTGGATCTTCAGTGTATGTTATTCCTGTGTGCTGTACCATGTACCCTATTGAAAATGGCGTGTGTAACATTCATAATTCTTCTACAGGAGCACTCAAAAGATTGCCAATGCATTACGTTCTTTGGTCAGTCATTCTTTAAAGCGTATTTTAGAGATATTCGGCAATTTCAAATGAAGCAAAATTGATATATGTTATTAAGGATTACAAGATAAAGCTCTCCACCGGAAATAGTGTCTCTATCATTAAAAGTTCTTCTGTAGTTCTAGCGATAATAATAAATGATAACGCCCCCTGACAACCGCAAACGGTGGTGCCAGATCCCCCCGAAAGGAGTCGATGGGCAGAGGATGTGCGCCTTCCATTTTTAGGGCCCAGTAAGAGGAAGTACCATTTAGCCCGTGGTCCCTAATTTTGAACCAATTTCAGATGAGGGACTAACCCCCTGAAATCGGCAACCCCAGAAGTATCGTTTAACAACTTAGAGGACATAGGAGCCACGACAGATTTTACGCGCACCGGCTCCCATTAGCGTACACGGTCCCACAGTAGTCGAGCCGAGAGGAAGTTGACCCCTCCCAAGCACTGGCCAAGCCATATGCTGCTTGCCCTGTTCTAATGGGAACGGAGTTCAGCGCAGAGACCACTGCGGGACAAAAGTTCTATTACAGCACTCACAATAATCCCAATACATTACGATTTTTGGCAGTTTAGAGACATTAATCGGTTTCAACGATAATGCGATGACTGTTTATAACAGTTTACTCTTCAGTTAAAAGACGGAAAAAACTTTTACAGCTCTTTTGGGCCGCACAAAATTAAATTTATAGTGATAATACAACATGTTTTTTAAACATTAACCACGAAATTTCGCCAGATTTAAGGACAATACATCGCTCAATTTGACGCAAAAATGTTATTGGAGTTGGAAATTGGTTTATAATCGATGCGTTTGGCATGGTTTATCTTTCTTGTTCTATACGCGTTTTTGTATAGTATAATTAGAAGTTCGCTTGGCAACAACAAAATTTGTAACTTCAAGAAAACTCGCGTTCTCACAGAAATGCATTTCTACATATCATCAACTCCAACTTTTTTTTTCAATTTAGAAAAACATTCATTTTGAAATATCCTGCAATCTAAATATTTTGTTTTGTCTTCTAGTGAATGAATCAATTCCGTAATAACAAATATACCCTAATAAGTCCTGCAACTCTCTGTTATTGTGCGAACCTTCTAAATGTTGTTTCTACATTTCCAGAACAACTCATTATCTGAATTTGAAGAACCAAGCTCATTTCCTTGTGCGGAAGAAAAGTAAAACAGACAAAAAGCGACTTTCTTTGTATGGTTGAAAGACTTTAAAAAAAATTAGATATCATGCAAAAGGGTTAATTCTCTGTTCCATTATAATTATTTCCACATCCTGTTTCAGACAATAAATATTTCTTTGGAAAAATTTTTTTCGATTAAAAATAAGCAACCTATCAAGTAAAAAAAAACTTTCTTTTTCCGTATGTGGTGTAATAAACTTTTTCAATCTAGGTTTTTCAATTATTTACATTTACGTTAAGAATGAGACTTTTCTATTATTATTTAGTTTAGAAGTATTTTCTTTCTTTGCTTTAATTATACTACGGAGCAAGTTTAAAAAAAAAAAAATGGATGAAATAGCCTGAACAATGTCGAAGGATTTCTGCTGTCTAGACGCTACAGACAGGTCCACGTTGGACTGGGAAAGGAAAAGGTTCCCCCCCCCCATGTCCGAAGGTTTAACTTGCTGTATACACTCTAAAAAGTGTGCCTCTGATTTTTTAAACTTAGATTCAAATGCCTCTTACACTTGCCGATCTAGGTTTACCCCGAATACTATCAGGGCCTAGATTGTTATGCAGGTTTATATTATTAATAATATATTGTAATTAATAATTAATATGTGGTTAAAATTTAAATATTATATTGCATTACATACTAGTAATAATATTTTCGAATTATTCTGTAATATTAAAATAAGAGTTCATATGATTATTTAAATATTTTATTAACATAAATGTTTACCACATCCTCGAACACATTTTAAAAATTCTATCTTATCCAATGTAGGGCCATGTTTAGAATTGCTTTTCCCAAAATATAACTGTAATCAATAGTCTTACAGTTCAGCAAAATAAATTAGATGTATACAAAATAAAAGCTTCTTGTTAAATTACATTAAAGTAAATGTTTACTGTTCAATGGTTATTCTAACTAAGAAAAAAAACTACATTATATAACTTTGTGTTTCAATTCTAATATGATGAGTTATTAATTTTTAAAAATATAATTTCTTTCCTTAAATTAATATTTTCCATTCATAAACTTTTATGAAGAAAGTGAAGTTAGCAGCTTTTTTTAATACTTGAGTATTAATTTTCAGTGATAGACAGTCTTAAAAAATAATTTCTCTACACCAAAGCCCTTTTCTTTTTAAATTAATCATTTTCGTGTATGGATTTAAAGCAGTCAATAACACTCTTACTCACCTGCAGCCTAAATTAAAAGCTCCAAAATCAGTTTGAAGACACTTTTAACAACACAATTCTCTGTTTCTTATGAATTTATTAAAACATCTCAGTCTCATAATCCTCTCCCACCAAACACTTCCTTACAAATTAAAAAACTTTAGGTGGACATTAATATTTTCTGAAATCTGATCAATGGGAAAAATTTGATTTTTAATTTGAATGCATACTGGATTGTATTGTTTAAAATACATTTCATTTTTACTTACCGAACATGTACCATGTAAGGAAAGTATTGTAATCATGAAAAAATTCGACTTCGAGATTTTGGTGTTTTTACACGTTTTGAGGGCTTCTGAATCTATTTATGCTATTTTTACGAGATGTATGTATGTATGTGTGTATGTGTGTTCGTGTGTATGTGAGTGAACACGATAGCTCCTGAACGGAGCATTCGATTGAGCTCAAATTGGATATATATGTCATAAACCACCGTCGCAAGATCGGTATTGATTTTGGTGTGTATAGGACTTATAGTTTTTCTACAGGGCTACGACAAAGATTTCTTTTACATTATGGCCTATGGGGGGAATTTCTTGAAAGTGCGCTAGCGTTTAAACAGTAGATTCGATTGAGCTCAAATTGGGTATACATGTCATAAACCACCGTCGCAAGACCGGTATTGATTTTGGTGTGTATAGGACTTATAGTTTTTCTACAGGGCTACGACAAAGATTTCTTTTACATTATGGCCTATGGGGGGAATTTCTTGAAAGTGCGCTAGCGTTTAAACGGTAGATTCGATTGAGCTCAAATTGGATATATATGTTATAAACCACCGTTGCAAGACCGGTATTGATTTTGGTGTGTATAGGACTTATAGTTTTTCTACAGGGCTACGACAAAGATTTCTTTTACATTATGGCCTATGGGGGGAATTTCTTGAAAGTGCGCTAGCGTTTAAACGGTAGATTCGATTGAGCTCAAATTGGGTATACATGTTATAAACCACCATCCTAAGACCGGTATTGATTTTGGTGTGTATAGGACTTATAGTTCTCCTAAAGGGCTACGACAAAACTTTCTTTTATGTTATGGCATAATGGCATATGGGGAGAAATTCTTGAAAGTGCGCAAGCGTTTAAACGGTGCATTCGATTGAGTTTCAATTTGGTATATATGTTTGAATTATTCATCGATTAAAATTTATTTAAGTGCTTGGTAATGATCTTAATCGTAAGTGTTCGGAAAGTCGAGTGGAGTCACTCCAGATTTTTTAAACTTAGATTCAAGTGCCTCTTACACTTGCCGATCTAGGTTTACCCCAAATCCCATCACGGACAAGATTTGTATGCAGGTTTATATTATTAATAATATATTGTAATTAATAATTAATATGTGATTAAAATTTAAATATTACATTGCATTATATACTAGTAATAATATTTTCGAATTATTCTGTAATATAAATATGAATTCATATGATTATTTAAATATTTTATTAACTTTAACACTTCCTCGAACACATTTTAAAAATTCTACCTTATCCAATGTAGGGATATGTTTAGAATTGCTTTTCCCAAAATATAACTGTAATCGATAGTCTTAGAGTTCAACAAAATAAATTAGATGTATACAAAATAAAAGCTTCTTGTTAAATTACATTAAAGTAAATATTTATTGTTCAATGGTTATTCTGACTAAGAAAAAAACTATATATAACTTTGTGTTTCAATTCTAATATGATGAGTTATTAATTTTAAAAATATAATTTCTTTTCTTAAATTAATATTTACCATTTATAAGCTTTTATTAAGAAAGAGAAGTTAGCAGCTTTTTCTAATACTTGAGTATTTATTTTGCAGTGATAGCCAGTCTTAAAAAATAATTTCTCTACACTAAAGCCAGTGTCTTTTTAAATTAATCATGTTCATGTGTGGATTTAAAACAGTGACTAACACTCTTACTCACCTGCAGCCTAAATTAAAAGCTCCAAAATGAGTTTGAAGACACTTTTAACAACACAATTCTCTGTTTCTTATGAATTTATTAAAACATCTCAGTCTCATAATCCTCTCCCGCCAAACACTTCCTTACAAATTAAAAAACTTTAGGTGGACATTAATATTTTCTGAAATCTGATCAATGGGAAAAATTTGATTTTTAATTTGAATGCATACTGGATTGTATTGTTTAAAATACATTTCATTTTTTGAAAGGAATCGTGAATTAAAAATTTTAAAGATACATGTAATGGCACATAAATTGAAATTTTAAAACAGTTTTGCACCTTTTATGAGTGTGCTAGCTTAGTTTAAGTGTCTGCAATGAAAATAACTTAAAATAATAGTTACAAATTCCTTGGTTGACCAACAATGATAAAGAAAGTTCGAGGTTGCAATCTTCGGCGTTTGTACTCCCACCAAGTAAAACCGGCCCTTCTTTCCAAATTAAATGTCTTTAGATTGAAATTAATGTTTTGGATGCCTATTTAATAAACCTATATAATTATAATAAGAGACCCTTTTTTGACGCAGCTGGCTGTGCGGCACAGCGAGCTGTCGTCTAAAAAGGGTCTCTAGATCTGAGGCACGTGATGAACGTTTCGATCGTCCGCCATCTTCCTGGTAGTTAAGTCGAGCGATGGCAACGGCTGTCCTTTTTTCAGCATTGGGAAGTGGTTGCGCTTCAGTGGGTTAAAATCCTCGACTAAAACTGCAGTGTTTGCCAGGTTCTCGACAAATATGCGAGATATCGCGACGTCTTTTTGAGATGTGGGGATGTACATTTTTTTTTTGTGCCAAACTTGGCGACATCATCAAAAACTGCAAATCTTGACGACTTTCAACATTTCATACCAACCTCTTCCCCAGATCTATCTGGTAACCCTATTAAACTATTCAATTTAAACGCGTCTACGCAAATCGGTCCACAAAAAATGTAAAAAAAAAAAAAAGAAGAAAGAAAAGAAAGTCGTTCTAAGTCAGCCAATCGCAATGCGTCTTATAATTGTTTCCAGTGTACCAAACAACGACCACCAACGATCCAGCTTTTCTTCATTAAAAACGAAATTTTGCGTTTGTAGGTCACTTCAAATAGAATTCAACCGCATTTCAATTTCGCCACAAACCTTCTAATCTCTGTCATTTAGTGCACAAAGGAACAGCGTGCACGCATAAAGCCTACCGACCAAAACCACTGGCGCCTGGTAGCCCGAATTCGGATGAAATTTAAAAGCCACCGGTTATAGCTTTCTTTCTTCCTTCCTTCCTTCCTCTCTCTCTCTCTCTCTCTCTCTCTCTCTCTCTCTCTCTCTCTTTTTTTTTTTTTTTTTGTTGTTGTTCTAAATATTGATGTATGTGTGTGGCGCATTTTACCAATCGGGATTTTTTTTAATACGAGGGTCGTATTCTATACTATTAAAATCTGTACGCGTCTGTCTGTCTGTCTGTCTGTGTGTAACATCATCTCCTCCGAAACTGCTGGGAGTTGAGTTTCGATCGAGGTGTCCACAGATTCGGAAAATTCCGAGGAAGGTCTTCCGCTAATTTAAATTTCGAAATTCGAATTATTTTAGAAGATATTGATAAAAAACCCGTCAAAAACGCTAATTTTTGATTTCCGTAATTCCGCAATTGTAACCCCTGCAGTCAAAAAAGTGAGAAAGAAGCATCGAGGTCGCCATGTTTGGCTATTTTATTAAATTATTTAGACTCCTGCAGTAAAAATAAAAAAATAATGATTTTTTTTCTGTTTAGATTATTTACAAAGTTATTTTTAATTAAAGTATTGGGTGCAAGTGAAATCAGAGCAGGAATTCAATGTTTTTTGTGTGTAAAAGAATAAGGGATTGGGAGATTTCCGAGACTAATATGTATATTTTTTAGTTTGGAGGGGGAAAATGGCTGATTTGGCGATTTTGAGAAAGTAGTAGGTTCTACCGATTTGCACAGTTTTAAGCTTGGCGCAATTTACTGAGAGCGTACCGAAATAGTATTTTTAAAAAGTGTAGGTTTTATTAGAGTTTAGCTTTAATTTTTTTAATTTAGCAGTGATTAGTGCAGAAATAATGCAGTTATTAAGGCGAATTTAAACGATCTAACTTGAGAATTTTCACCAAATTAAGTAAATTGATTAAAGTGAGGGGAAATTCCGCCAAATTTAAGGTAATTGAAATTCTCGCATTTTGTACATCATAGTTAACGATGAATAAAATACATTAACACATCTATAATAATAAAAGTGAATATTTGTAAATCTGTCTGTCTGTATGTGTGCGGTCTCCAGACAAACCTACTGCACGCATAACTCTGAAAATTTGAATATATAAGCCCATGAGTCCGATAATGAACGGATTCTCAGGTGCACACCTGAGAATCCGAATTTTAAAATTTTAATTATTAATTAAAAACCGTTTTCAGGATGCCATGCTCGGCGAGTTTCGCCAGCAAGTGAAACAAAATTGCATGCATTGGAAAACATGAAATGGCACGGAAATTTAGTCAGTTTTGCGCCAGTCTATATCAATAAAAATGAATGTCTGAAAATCTGCATGCGTGCGATGTCCAGAAAAAACTACTGGACGCAGAACTCTGAAAATTCGAACATATGAGCCCATTCCTTAGGTAATGTACACCTGAGGCTCAGAATTTTGAAATTTTAATTACTTTTTAAGTTATTAATTAAAAACCGATTTTAGATCGTCATGTTTGGCGAACTTTGGCCTCATGAAAAGATTTATGTTTGAAGTGAGTGGTAACCGCAAAAGTAAAAAACCGTTATTTACGTTGTCATACTTGGCGAGTTTCACCCGAATGCTACTATAAAACAAATCGTTTGCATTTGAGGAGCATGAAATGGCACTAAAATTTCATCAGGTTTACGCCAAGTCTATCCATCTCTATAATAATAAAAATGAATGTTTGTAAATCTGTCTGTGTGCGGTCTCCAGACAAATCTACTGCACACAGAACTCTGAAAATTTGAATATATAAGCCCATGAATGCCGATAATGTGCACCTGAGAATCAGAATTTTAAAATTTTAATTACTTTTTTAATTATTAACTAGCTGCTACCCGCGACTTCGTCCACGTCGGCTTTAGAATTAGGTCCCGACAGAAATGTAGCACGTGTGAATAACAAATATTGTTGCGACAAAAGGAACTGCATTTAAATATTATTTGCTTTTTACTTGTTTCAAATGAAGTATAATGCATGTTAGTATACTTCATTTAAAATAAGAGAATATGCACAGAGTTCCTAAATTTAGATTTTTTTCAGGCATTTGGCGAATAGAGACAGTTATGACAGTATTTGCGAAACTGTTTTGTAAAAGAAATATTTATGCTATATGCATGAATTTTAGTCTATGTTAATCAGGAATAGAGCAGCTTTCTATTAGTGAAAAAGTTTGAGAATCGGTTCTGTAGTTACAGAGATACCCAGAGAGCGTAATGTATTAGAATTATTTTGAGTGTTCCTGTAAAGGAACTATTTATGCTACATGCATGAATTTTAGCCTATAATACTCAAGAATAGTGTAGCTTACTATCAGTAAAAAAAGTTTAGGAATCGGTTCAGTACTTACAGAGATGCACATAGAGCGTAATGTAATTCTTATTAGCATCCCTGTAAAAGAACTATCTGTGATATATGCATTAAAGGTAGCCTATAACACTTAGGATGCCACCAGTGTCTAAGAAGTTCTGCTCTCAAAACTGCAAGGGGGGAGGTGCCAGATTCAAACCCTGGTCGCGCCTGTCGACCTAGCCGCTCCCAGTTTTCCGTGGTTTTCTAAAAAACCTCGCATAAATACGGGCTAGGATCCCTTAGAAAATCCCCCACAGAGGAATTTTCCATATAGGCCTAGGACCCTAGTGCAGTCAATCGGTCTTAATCCAAAAACAAACAATGATACTCAGGAATAATGTAACTTTTAATCAGTGAAAAAAGTTTTAGAATCGGTTTAGTAGCTACAAAATTTCCATAGAGCGCAATGCATTAGAATTATTTTGAGTGTCTTTGTAAAAGAATTATTTATGCTATATGCTTGAAAGGCTGCCTGTATGTTAATCCAGGGCATAAGCTATTTTCATTACAAATTTTTCCGAATCCGTTCAACCATTTTTGTGTGATTCAGTCAAAAACATCCAAACACACAAACGTACACATTTATATTATTGGTAGGATTTGGAAATTTATGAACTTTAAGAAACACATCTGGATTTTTCTTGGTACTTACGTATTATCCCAGCGGTCATTCCCGCCAAACTGTTTTATCGTCAAATGGGTTGCCAAACTGTTGCCAATCGTATTCAAAACCATTAATAATTTCATGTGCCCGGCATTTATTTCGGTAAAAAATCGCTTGTCTTGGCGGACCGCCGGGAAAATACGTAAGTACCCTTTTCTTTACTTATGCTTTTTAATTTGGCGTAAAATCAACATAATTTCCATGTTTTTCAAATGCATGTGATTTTGCAAATAGAATTTCTGCTTTATTTCAAATAGATTTGGCGTAAACCTGATGAAATTTTCGTGCCATTTCATGCTTCTCAAATGCACACGATTTGTTTTATAGTAGCATTCGGGCGAAACTCACCAAGCATGGCAACGTAAAAAACGGTTTTTTACTTTTGCGGTTACCACTCACTTTAAGCATAAATCTTTTCATGAGGCCAAAGTTCGCCAAACATGACGATCTAAAATCGGTTTTTAATTAATAATTTAAAAAGTAATTAAAATTTCAAAATTCTGAGCCTCAGGTGTACATTACCTAAGGAATGGGCTCATATGTTCGAATTTTCAGAGTTCTGCGTCCAGTAGTTTTTTCTGGACATCGCACGCATGCAGATTTTCAGACATTCATTTTTATTGATATAGACTGGCGCAAAATTGACTAAATTTCCGTGCCATTTCATGTTTTCCAATGCATGCAATTTTGTTTCACTTGCTGGCGAAACTCGCCGAGCATGGCATCCTGAAAACGGTTTTTAATTAATAATTAAAAAAGTAATTAAAATTTTAAAATTCTGATTCTCAGGTGCACATTATCGAACTCATGGGCTTATATATTCAAATTTTCAGAGTTCTGCGTGCAGTAGGTTTGTCTGGAGACCGCACACATACAGACAGACTCATTTACAAACATTCATTTTTATTATTATAGATTAAAAACTGTTCTAAAACGGAGATTTTCTTACCCTGTGTTACGAATTTTGGGAGCAACCCGCTGTTCTGGGGTTTAAAACAGTTTAAAGTTCGCATTCTACGCGTTAAATAGTTAAATTTTGCTTTTTGTTGCATCAATATGGAATGTTCTGGAAATCTCTGGTTCTATGGGTCGTAGGTCTTCGAAAACCTAATTTTTGGGACTTATTTTTGGCGCCAATTTTGGCGATATTTCGCCAAAACTCGCCAAGTTTGACGATTTTTCTGTCATTTGGCGCGTTTTTCTTAATGGGACCTTTTCATGAAATTTTTTATGGTACTTTTTATAGTATTTAATACGTTTAATGACCTAACATTTCCTAATTTTAAGAAATTTAAATCGAAAATTGTGGATTTTACAAGATAATTTGCTTAATTGGATGAAATATTTAATAACTCCAGCAATTTTAATGCAAATTACACGATATTTCTGGGGGAAATATGTGACGGCCACGGCAGTGAGTTGTCTTTAGTGGTGCGTTTGTAAGTACGTACCTGAAACTCTGGAACCATTATCTGCAAATTCTGTTATCCAATTGCGGCCTAGAGTACTAATCTGGAGTTGCAGTTTACATGTCAGATTTTGTAAATCGCATAATTTAAGGGGTTCACGGGCAACACCGTGCGGGACTGCTAATAGTTAATAATTTAAAATACTGCTCCTTTTCAAGTAGATGCCTGTTGTACTTTGGCGATCAAACCATATGAGTGATAGATTACTATTTCCCATTTTGGTTGCCGTTATTTCAATGCTTCGAATGATTCCTTGAAAAAAATCTCGCAAAATGGTGTATGTTGGCACTTTGGCGATCGAATGTGTAAAAAATCATTTATTCTTATTCGTTAAAGCAGTGCTACGGAAATTTCTTTTTCTGGTAACTGTTAGAATGGCATATAACTAATACTGTCTAATAAATTTTTTGCTTTACAAATTAAAATGTATGTTGATTCCTATTTTACCTTTCTTAGCAAAGCTGGCGATAAATATTCAAATATAGTGTAACGCTGTGTTTAATAGAGTGTGTTCTCGCGTTTGTGCTGCTAATTACATTCCACGATTGGAATGAGTCGATATTATGAGCGTATGCTTGGATATTTTTTTTTAATCCCACCAAACAAGGTGTAATAAAATCGGAATTATTTTCTTTTTTCTTCGTTTTTGGAGGTGAATAAGAATGGTTTTTCAGCCCGGTAAAAATTGTGGGTATTGTAAGGATTGAAAGTAAATTTTTTTATTTGTTGTAAGTTTAATGTGTGATTCATTTTAGCTATTTACCATCAATTTGTGTCTACGCCAATATGGCAGTTCTAGCAAAGTAAACATGAATAATTCATTTCATGTTCTATTTTAAAGATTGCTACAGTTTCCGTAGTAACGGAATCCATTGTTGCCACTTAAGTTGTTAAATATAACAATAAGTGAAATATCTACATCTCTTAAAACTCGAAAAATGAAAAGGCATTAAATATGAAAAAAATAGAACATTAACATATCTGCGCTTCTTTAAAAATAATCGAAGTTTTCATGCAATCTATTATATAAATGTGAAAGTATGTTTGTTTGTTTGTTCGTCCGGGTTCTCTAACTTTTTACGATTTTTCGCAATTTTGAGGGTAGAAAGCTACTCAAATAACCGATTTCAGCACATTCGTGAGCATAGTTAACAAAGTTAAATTTATTTATTTATTACTTTCAATAATTCAAGTGAGACTGACGTCATTTTTATGTCACTGTAAAAATGCATTAAAAATCCTGGTTAACAAGTTTTGACAAAAAATTACACCACGAGCGAAATAATAAACTTCCACCCAGATTATCAGATTTTGTAGAAAATAAAATAACGTGTTTTTTCTCTTCTTTCACTAATTCATGTTAGATATCGCAACTGAGAATGATGTCATTTTGACCTCATGAAAATGAGTTAGAAATCTAATTACATTAAAAGGTTTTGACGCAAAAATTACTATTATAAAAATTCAAAGTATTTTGTTTAATGCGCGTGCTACCCTTAGCGATTTTTGAGCTTTGTGATTTTTCAGAAACCATAATAACGAAAGGAATCTTGCATTTTTTTAAATCGTGGGAAATTCAAATGTCGGCACAAGATGCAAAATACTAATTAACATAATTCATAGTATTCGCTATCGGTTTGACGACGGTCGTTGTATGTATTCCCAAAAATCGTGCAAAATGTCGCCAAATTTGGACGACTTTTGGCGGTATATTATCTATATTAGATATACTCTTTTTTTGTTAAATTTTAGCAACTTAACAAGCTCTTGCAGAAAAGTTACATCATTAGCAATATGGATACGGAAAATATTTGAAATACCGATTAGCTAGGAATAACCCCAATATCTCTCAAATTAACTTTAATAAAGTTCTGTTGCAAGCGAGAGTTTTTCAACGTCGTATGTTTCAATATTACTCCGTTTGAAAACTACTTCGCGAAATGACTAAATTCGACTACCCTGGTCAGAACGTGACGTCATAAATAAAAAGTTTTCATAATAATCGTCATAAAGAAATTCGTAAACTCTGCAACACAATTTAACGCCCTATTCGCAATTTGAGCGATTCCAAATAGTTCCTCGAGATTACACAGTTTGATGTTTTCACGAGTCTGAACCATGGTGGATTTAAATAATATTTAAATTGGTACAGCTTGGATGTTTTCCACCACTGCGAGATGAAATATTTTGCTGTGCTAAATACGCCAACCAGACAAGAATTATGCTTAAAAATATATGGAGATCTGTTTTAATGGCAATGCATAAATTTCACTGAATCACCAAAAAGTAGAAAGGCATCATTGGTTTAAAATATCTAATCTGTTTCTTTAAATTGAGCATTAAAGACTGAGAAACAAAGATAGATAATATTAATATAAGTAATAGATAGTATTCTCATTTTTATCTTTGGTAGTAATAGTAGATTTGTTTGGATACACGCTTAAATCTATTGAGTAAAATAATAATCAAACGGAGTATATTTTTACTCAATTTTTGACTTCAAACAGCCATTCTCCCGATTGAGTAAAATTTGCTCAATTCATCGACAAAAATCAATGGAGCGAAAAATTCTCAATTTTTGAGCATTATACAACAGCTCCATTCAGGCTAAATAATAATCAAAAATGAGGAGTGTCTGTCCGTTTTTGATTCATATAACTGTACTCAATTATGATTATTATTTAAGCTATAGAATGAGCGTTTTTGCAAAATCAGCCTTTTTTAATTAACATATCTGTACTCAATTAAGAT
Organism: Cheiracanthium punctorium; assembly: GCA_038373885.1. Taxonomy (NCBI): domain Eukaryota; kingdom Metazoa; phylum Arthropoda; class Arachnida; order Araneae; family Cheiracanthiidae; genus Cheiracanthium; species Cheiracanthium punctorium. The sequence goes on from JAWZYV010014281.1 coordinate 69,482, forward strand.
TATTACTTTAAGTTAGAAAAAGGGTGTTTTATTAAAATTTGCTGTTTTTGATTAATATATTGAATGATTCGTTTTCTTCATTTTTTATTATCAGAGCTGTAATCTATGATTATAAGCCCGAGAAAATAAATTTTAAATCAAGGCAAATACATTACATATATCTTAATACACGATAAAAAAGTATTTTTTTAATAAATAGAATATAATTTCACTATAGTCTCTCGTTATAAAACGAATTCACAGTACAGTCAGAATACAGAAATGCAATCATGGTTAAACCAGCTGTGAGATTTAATTAAAGCAGCAACCCAATTTATTGACATGAAAAAGGTAAAATACTACTTACTCACTTTGGGTGGAGATATCATAACTTCATTTGTTTTACAACAGCTTTTTATAATCCAATCGTAAGAAACTATGTCATTAAAGCGAAATCTTAACCTAAAGCATCTCCTCCATATCTAAGCTGAATTTATTTCACAACTCTGAATATGAAAAAGATGCATTTGGCATTCGGATATAACATAAAACTATCACCAGCGAATACACACACAACTATGCCCGCGTTTTTTTACTATGAACCGTTATCCGTTAAGAGCGTTGGTCACGTGATAGTAATAGGATATGGGTCGCGGGGGAGAAGTCAGAATTCTCCAATAGACAAGATTTTTGCGGAAAATGAGTTAAATAGAATATAGCGGATGGGGAGTGCTGGGGCGAATTGAGGCATTCACAAATTATTGTCTTGAATGAGTATTTTTTGGCGTAAAAGGAGTTAAATCGGCCGATAAGAAATTTAATCAATAAATGAGTGTTAGTTTTAATCAATAGATTTAAGCGTGTAATATGGATTAAAGAACAGTATACCACGTTAATAACTATTTCGTGAAATTAAAAGTGTTATATTCATAATTTTTCAACGATCGTCTTATAACTAACTAAACCATAATCCTACGTTGCGTAATATATTCCACGGTAGTTTCAACAAAAGGACTACTTGAACTTTTTGACATTTTGCTTTTGCATAGATAGTTACGATTAGATTTTAGTAAAATATTCGTTTCCTACCGTGCGAAGAACGGGCACGCAGCTAGAAACAATTTAAATTTTGTATTCATTTAGATTGGGTTGTAGCCGAGCCGACAATGCGGTTGGAAGTCGGCGGTGCTGCATCCTTTGGGAGAAATGACAACAACAAGTTCACCCCCAAATTGGTCAAGCAGCTATTTCTACCAGTGTCCAGATTTCTTCCCATTGAAAACAGGGTTGTAAAAAAACCTGTGGTGATTTTTTTTTTTTTTTTTTTTTTTTTTTTTGTAAAAAGCCCAACCCGGGTGACTTTTATTAAAAAAACCCAGTGTTTAGGGTGAAAAAAACCTGGGTTTTATTGGGCAAAATTAAAAATTTTGGTACTTAAACTGAAAATTTTGCACCTATGAAAATGCTACCTTCAAACCATAGACAACCATAAAATTAAGGTTTAAATCACAAAGGGAGTTTGACACTGCCCTCCAAAAAATAAATGAATGAATAAATTTGCTTGTAAAAACTTTCACTGCATATTCTTTTGAATAAATAATTATTAGCTTAGTAAATTATAAGTAATAGAAACTTAAGTGAGATACCATTAAAATATATCAAGCTATATACATACATACATATATGGGGCTAAGGGGCTACATACATACATTATAATGGGGCTAAGGGGCTAATTATCGCTTGTATGACATATATATATATATATATATATATATATGTCATACAAGCGATAATTAGCCCCTTAGCCCCATTATAATTGGCTTCTTATGATTTAATTAAAAACATCTTTCACTTTGGGAGCATCTGGATTATAAGTTGTAATTTCAAAACATGGTGCAATACTTTGTTGCCTAGGAGGGTCTAACCTGTCAATCATAAAGAGGTCTCGCCAGCAGGCGCCTCCCATGTCTGTTAATTTAACAAATGACGATTTTGTTATGGTTTTGTGGACCAACTAAATGATAGAAAGACAGAGCTGCCACCTAGCGGACACTCTGTAATTTAACTAACAAAACCAAGAGACATCTACCGCAGAGCAGTTCTTCATCACTTCGAGATACTTCCAAACTCCTCTGTACCTAGTGTACATAAACTTGTAAATAGTCTACTTATGCCTTAATAAAATATTCCAAATGGACGTTGCCGTTTGTGCTGTTCCTAAACCACTCCACGCACGACATATATATATCCAATGTACAAAATTGTGTAAATACAAATGTAGTAAAGCAAAACATATGGATATCTTTTTTTCATGAAAAATTACATTATCCATGTAGTAAAGCAAAACATATAGATATCTTTTTTTCATGGAAAATTATATTATCCATGTAACTGTTTACCCCTCCCCTCCGAAAAAAGGTGGTACAAGTAATAATTTATATTAAAACATATCAATATTAAGCCATATTAACGGCAGGGCAAATGGGGCAACTGTCCAGGGACATCATACATCTCGTACGAAAATCGTGCATCGTACAAAGATTTTACAATAAAATTACAAAGGAAAAAAAAATTCAAAAGTTAAATGATTTTCAGTTTTAAAATATGAACAATGAAAATAATTCAAATTTACGTTTGTGTATAAATTAATTTAAACTTATTTTTAATTCTTCGAAATGCTCGAAATGTTGATATAGCATACCAATATGTAGGAAAATAACTAGCCACATTTCGTAAAGAGTATTTTTAATGTTAAAAAATAGCAAAATTTTTTGAAATATTTTTTATTTTAAGAAATATTTACAGAAATGACTGTTTACACAAAGTGGTTGTATTCCGTGCAAGTTAGCAACTGTGATATAGCATTTCGCTGTAACGTATAACTATCTGTTTCCTTGACATAATGTAACTATATTCGTTTATTTCAGATAACTGAAAACAAAATTTGTGTTTGGAAGGATTAAAATATTTAAAACTTACAGCATAAACCAATCATAATGTGTTTTTTTAAGAGGGAGGTTATTGCAAGGGGCCTAATTTTTTTCTTCTGACCCGGGCCCCGGTTGTCTTGATTGGGCTCTGATATAAGGAAAATAAAGTTAATGTACAAAATTGTACAAACATAAATGCACACCATCACAAGAAAGTATTTGAGTAATAGTCAAATTTCCTACATCGGTTTCATTTGTAAAGCATTTTTCTTCATAAAAACACCATTATGCAACAAATAACCAAATAACTTCTTGTATTTCAAGCTGTGCATATTTCAAAACTAATTAGTTACTCACTAAACTGAAGTGACTAATTTTGCTTTTACTGGAACATTTTTTTCAGTGGGTATAGGAAAACAAAGCATGAGCATAATTTTTATTGCTTTAGACAAAGATTTATCTTCTTATTTTGTAATTTAAGAAAGGATATTATTATTGCTATTTATAAATTTTTTGTAAAAAAAATAATAAAGAAATTTCAGTGATTTAAATATGACAGAAAATGTTAGCAATATAGCACAATAACTTTACATAGAATTTCTCAAATTATTTTACTTTTCTTTGAAGCGATATAAAAAATGAATGTCAAAAACCTACCTGCACATTTCTTTTTAATATTTAAATAGTTAATGAATAACACAGAGTTAAGTTGCAATTCGTTATAATCCCTTTCATTCCATAATGTGTATACTTCTTTGTCTTGAAGTATTGATTAATTAATCCAGTGATATCTAATTTCAACAGTTAGTGCAATACAGTGCAACCAGACCTGCTTTTATTATACAGCCAAGAAATTATTATCATATATTTGAATGGTTGTTTTATTTCTAAATATTCTGAAGAGGAAATATTAGATATTATGTTTGCGTAAACATCTTTTACTTTCAACAAAAATTAACTGATGCATTTCTACCAACTGATGCTCTATATTCTTTACGATTATATATTCTTTAAACAACTACCATTAGGATACGGTTTGTTTGGTCACAGAAAATTTCATGACAAATTTCAAAAATTAATAAAAGTAACTTTTAAACAGTATTACGACGGGTAGAAAACAAAGATTTTTATTTTTCATAAAATCAACAGAATGAAATTAGGATTTATAGCTTCGTAAGTGATAAAAATAATCTTGAATTGAAATAGAACTACAAATTTTTTAAGAAATTAAATGCTTCTACAATAAATTAAATTATTATCCCGATATTTCTTTTTAAATGATGAAAATCAAAGTTTTATCTTTAAAAAAACATTTTCCCCAAAAAAAAACCCGCCCCGGTGGAGAAAATGGGGAGCTATCCGTGCAGCAAATCTGACAACACTGTTTGAAAAGCATTGCGTTTTGAAATGGTCTTGGTATAAAACACTTTTTCTGACAGATATATAATTGTATAGATTTTTTATTTTCGATTCTTTATTTTAAAATGTCTGGCGATTTGGGGTGAATAAATTTCACTGAAGAGCTTTTCCTGGGTAATTTGCAAAATAATAAACTTTTGTGATAGTTTCGTTTGCGAATGCCTCGTGTTTCTCTCTGTTCTAAAAACAAGTAATGGCCGCTGTCGCCGCTCTCAAGAGCTTGTTCGGCTATCTTCTCCTAAACCGTGGAGATTTCAATTTCGAGAAACATGTCGACGGATTGATAAAATTCCAATGAACCTGATAAGCTGATTTCACATATTTTTGGGAATTTGCAATGCAGGCTAACTAAAAAGGAAGATAAATTGCCCTACAGATTCAATGTGCACATTCAGTGCGGTTTAGATTTGAACCTTAGATTATTCCACGAGCATTAAAGTGGTATTTTAGTTCATTCTCTATAAGCGTACGTCTATTTATTCATTAATTTTTAATGTTTGTGACCTTTGCCCCCCCCCCCCAAAAAAAAGAAGAAAAAATTTTTCCAAAAGGGCCTGTTGAAACAGAAAGCCAGCTCTGATGACATTTTACTGCGATTGTAGCAGATGCTGTGACACTTCTTGGTCCTATCACTGTAATTATTTTGTTGTAATGATAAGGTATCTTTACTATTATAATATATACTATTAACAACATATTTATACTATTTTATAATATATTTATAATGGTATTATGTTTATGCTGTGTTGTGGGATTAAGGTCAATTATCTGCACGAAGGATCTAGGCCTATAGGTGGGGTGCCCTGGTCTTTTTAAGAGGTAATAACCCGTATTTACGCTAAGTTTCGGAGAAAACCACGGAAAACTCCGAACGGTTAGGTCGACGGACGCGCGATGGGACCCGAACCGGGGACCTTCACACTTCGAACGTCTACCATTTCCAGTGACTTAACCACTGTGCCAAGGTGAGGCCAATTTTATATTTATACTATTTTTAATATAGTTCCCAAATTATAGAAAAAGTAGTACAATCCTACAGTATTAAATCATGCAATTCCCAATTCTATTATGTAATACATTTTATAATAGTAATATATTTATACTATTTTTCGAAAAATGCCCAAAATTATAAGAAAAAATACAAGGCATGTTGGGCAATGGAGGGCTATAATTTCCTAATAGCTAATGCAGGAAAAAAATGCAGGTCATGTGCCCATATGCAGTTCTACAGATCAGTCCCTGGGCGCAGCCAGAAAGAAATTTCAGAGAAGTTTAGCGACACCTGTCTGAAAAGCAGTGGCGGCTCGTGACCTGTTTCAGTGGTGAATGATGGCTCGCTTTACATAATGGGATTAAGGGACAAAGCTGGAGTAAAAAATGCTCCTTTAAATATTCCTTTTATCCATCTTAAATCAAAATAGAATAAAATACATGCAGTTGGGCCAATATCAGGTGGGGCCAGGCCCCTCTGGCCCCTAATGACGAGCCGCCACTGCTGAAAAGTATCCGACCTTTTCCAGGGAAAAATATTCTAATGCCGTGACGGGATGAATACCATAATTCCCTATAAGTTTGAGTACTTGCTTTTCCTTTCACTCAGATTTACAAAGTTCTCCTCCCAAGGCACCCCCGCCCTTATTCCCATATCACACCTTCTCTCAATCTTCAATTCAAACATCTACCTTTGCATCTACTTCCTTCGTCTTGTTCGAATATTTCCCTCAACTTGTTTGACTGGAAAAGGCAATGAGTGAATCTGTGAAGTCACCGCAGAATCTCCATTTACTTGCCTGCTTGGGCGCCGCCAATGCGTAAGGAAATCGCACAACATTATACTAAATGCGTATAAAAATATCTAAAGTCTGGTCATTTAAAAAGAAATTGTTGCTAAGCAAACCATTAGTTTTATCTAAATGTGTTATAGAAGTAAAACTTACAAAATCGTTAATATTAGAATAAGTTTTTGCAGAATATCTTTGGAAAATAAATTTTAAAAAATAGAATAGAAAAAGTGAAATATAATTAACACAATAAAAACTGTAGCCTACGTGGCTGCAGTCTACCAGGTACTCGTCCAAAAGTTTTTGTATGAAGAGTCCTAAATCCCCATTAACTTTTTCTCGATGAACACATGGCATGCCAAGTCCTGATAATCTCTGATCAGTCAATGTTGATCTTACCTTAACCCTTCGAGGCGCAACCCTTTCCCAATGCTGAAAAAAGGACAGCCGTTGCCATCGCTCGACTTAACTACCAGCAAGATGGCGGACGATCGAAACGTTCATCGCGTGCCACAGATCTAGAGACCCTTTTTTGACGACAGCTGGCTGTGCGCTGAACGTTTCGATCGTCCGCCATATTGCTGGTAGTTAAGTCGAGCGATGGCAACGGCTGCCCTTTTTTTCAGCATTGCTATTTTTATAGCAATCAAATCTATTCTTCGTGACTGGCAACAGTCAAAATGTCAGAGTTTGGTGATCCCCAATTTGGGAACACTGCGCGTTAAAGGGTAAAGACTTAACTCTTCTAGAGTACTGAAAAATCTTCCTACAGTTATTTAGTAGCTGCAAAAGTTAGACCTATTTGAAAGCCTTTAGACACTCTAGTAAAGAACTTAGAATGATGGTTTAATAAATCGAAAGTGTTTTTGCTTCAAATTTTGTTGTTATTGGAGGTGAAATCTGCCACAGTTCATACCATGCTTGCTTTCGTTTTAGACAAAACATTATGTAAAAAGTCTCCATAGAAACTTCAGACATGTTTAATTTTTTTCTTAATAAAGCCTTTTACACCAATCTGTTTTCATCGTTGCTGGGTAAAATGTAAATAGGTCGTAGCTAACTTTGTTGTCGCTATATGAACTTTTCCAAGCGATGTTATTAAGGGGATGGTGGGCTATGACATTACCAAAAATCCGCCAAAAAATCGGAATTTTTTTCTTTAATGTATTAATATTCTATGATTTTTGCTGTATCTGAGACAAAAAAAAACGCATGTCTCTATTAGTAAAAAAAGTTATAAGCGTTTGAAAAATGTAAGTAGCTCATAAATGACCGTTTAAAAGTCTGAAAAAATGACATTTGTGAAAAATGAATATTTCTCGCAGTTCTGTGTCTTTAAAATGTCCCTTACGACAGAATTTTTGAAGAACTCTTATAAGCGTTTGAAAAATGTAAGTAGCTCATAAATGACCGTTTAAAAGTCTGAAAAAATGACATTTGTGAAAAATGAATATTTCTCGCAGTTCTGTGTCTTTAAAATGTCCCTTACGACAGAATTTTTGAAGAACTCTTATAAAATTCAATTCAGGGACTCACGATACATATAACAATAAATTTTCTTATCCGTTTTAATTTTGGTGGTCATTAAGATTATAAAAATTTAATGTAAGTTTATAAAAACCAGAAAATTTTGTGATAACACAGGGCAACAAAAAAAATTTTATTTTCGTGCCTAGGATTTTTTAACTGATTTTAGCAATATTTGGGACGCTGAATCAAAATATGCAGTCAGTTTTTCTCTATCAGCTCTACTTTTTTAGATAAGTGTTATTTTTTCTTCTGTTTTAAATACAATTCCACATGAAATGAGCAGTTGTAACTCCATTTTGTACTGTCCTAAATCACATATACAAGTATTAATTCCTGCATAATTGCCCTATTTTTAGTCTGTGATACAGTTATTTCCAAGAAAATTCACCAGATAGAGTCAGCGTCCAATGACTCGAGTGACCTTCGGTTTAACTAGAGTTGGGGTCAGTTACTGAGTTCCCGCCTTACGGGGTAGATCAAATAAGCCGCTACGTGATATTTATGTTTATAAAATTGTATTATAAAGTTAACCCAAAACGTACTTCATTGTAGATTGTTGTATTTGTGGTGTTGAATTGAAATAAAATGACTTCCAGTAGAAGAAGTTGTAAAAACATCCTGATGTGTTTTGCTACATATGTGGAGAATACACATTAAAAGAAAACAGAAAGACTGTTAATGATTTTATAAAAAGAGCTTATTATGGATACTTTGGTGTTAAGTTTGGAGATCAAGATAAAACTCCTTCAAAAGACTAAGTTTGGAGATCAGGCGCGTAGTCAGGAAAATTTTTCGGGGGCGGGGGGATATGCTCCTGGAAAATTTTTCGGGGGGGGTAGATATGAACTTATATGTGTATAAATAGACGGAATTTCACCACTAATCCAAACATTACGAGGGGTAGGATATATCCCGATATCCCCCCTATGCCTACGCCCCTGATTGAAATTAATGTTTCTCGATGCCTAATTAATATGAGAAGTTTGAATTTTAATTTGTATGCTTTGTGTTATCGTATTATTTGAAATTAAATGCATCTTTTGAAAGAAAACGTTAACTAAAAACTAAAAAAATAAATGTAATGGCTCAACAATTTAAATTTTTAAATAAATTTTAACATTTTAAGATTAAATTTGCTTAGTTAGAGTGTCAGCTTTCAAAATAAGTTACGAAATCGGTTATAAATTGATGGATTGAGGAACAATGCTAAAGAATGAATAGGGATGCATTCTTTTGCGTTTTACATGCAAGAATAGTTTTGTAAATTTTAGTATTATATTAGCTTAGTTAAAGTGTCTGCAATGAAAATAACTGAAAACAATCGCTATAAATTCCTTGGTTGACCAACAATGTTAAAGAAAGTACGAGGATGCAATCTTTGGCGTTTCTACCCCCACCAACTAAAACTGGCCCTTCTTTACAAACTAAATGTGTGTAGATTGAAATTAATGTTTCTGGATGCCTAATTAATATGAGAAGTTTGATTTTTAATTTGTATGCTTTCTGTTATTGTATTATTTGAAATAAAATGCATTTTTTGAAAGGAAACCTTAATTAAAAACTTAAAAAATAAATGTAATGGCTCATACATTTAAATTTTAACGTAAATTTCAACATTTTATGATTAAATTAGCTTAGTCAGCTTTCAAAATAAGTTACGAAATCAGTTATAAATTGATGGATTGAGGAACAATGCTAAAGAATGAATAGGGATGTATTCTTTTGCGTTTTACCTGCAAGCATAGTTTTGTAAATTTTAGTATTGTTACGAATTTTCGGGGCAACCCGCTGTTCTGGGGCGTAAAATAGTTGAAAATTCGTACTGTACGCTTCAAATAGATAAATTTTGCTTTTTTTTGCTTCAAAATCGGTTAATTAGAACCGGATATACGGAGGTTTCGCTTTCCCGTATGTTTTTCTATGGGGCTTCTAGAAATCTCGAGAAATATTAGTCCTAGGGCTTCGATCTCTTCACATTTGGGGACTTATTTTTGGCGCCAAATTTGGCGATATTTCGCCAAAAGTCGCCAAGCTTGGCGACTTTTTGGTCATTTGGCGCGATTTTCCCAATGGGGCCTGGAAGTTGTTTTTCCTACATTAAAAACGCATAATAACCTAACATTTCACTTCTATGACGTAATCAAAATTCACGCTTTATATAGAATCCTCGAGAAATAGACTTTTCTGGAAGCTGCGCGGAGCTTCTGCCTCGGCGATATGTAGAACCGCGCGCTGTCCCGATAGTTCAGTACGAGTTGAAAGTTCACTGTGAGTGAACGCCCGTATTGTGAAAGCTCTCTGAGCGAGTACGCTTTCTTTGTGACTTGATAGTGCTATAGAAGCTGTGTTTTAGCTTGCTTTTTGAAGCTGCTTTTAAAGTGCTGTGTGTAAATTCTTCATTGCTGTATCTTAAGGGATTGTGTACGAAATCCCTTGAATATTTTCACTGAAATTTTGCCTGTGAAAGTGTTTTATTTTGTATGTAAAATACAGCATTTGTGAGAGCTTCAGATCTAAGCGGACTGTGAAAAGCACCTTATTGTTTAATTGTGCTTGTGAATTTTGTAAAGCTGATTGCTCTACGGATTTCTAGAAGCAATAAAGTTGTGTTCCATCCTGACCAGTGGACTTTTTTACTACAACTTCTACACCAACTGGACTTTAGAACGACGAACCCCGGAAACAAACAGAGTAATTCTGCAACATTTGGTGTCAGAATCGGGATTCTAAAGAAGGACTTTAATTTTCCATTGTATGGTTTTGACAAGAGGAAAAATGAAAGAACAACTTCAAAAGCTCATGGAGATGATGAAGGAGATGAAATCCGGACAAGACGAGATGAAAGCTGATTTAGAGAAGAAAATTGAAGCCGGACAAGAACAGATGAAAGCCGGACAAGACGAAATGAAAGCTGCACACGATGAGGTGAAAACCGGATTAGAAGAGATGAAAGCCGCGCAAGATGAGATGAAAACCGGAAAAACCGATTTAGAGAAGAAAATTGAAGCCGGACAAGAAGAAATGAAATTGGGATTGGAGAAAATGGAGACTGCTTTGGGAAAATTAGAGAAATTCGAAAAGAGTGCAGGAAAATCAAGAGATAATGGAGAAAAGAATGTCGTTCATAGAAGAAACTCAAACGAAACATGAACAAAGAATTGGAGGAAATGTTAAAGATTTGCAGCAAGATATTTGCAGAATGCGGGAAGGATTTGACAGCAAAATTGAAGAAAAACTGGACTCTCTCCTGAAGCTGGGAAAAATACCTGAAAACATGAAGATGTCGTCACACCGCCCAGCAGTGAAACTAACGACTAATGACGGAAAGACACCCTGGGAAGCCTACAAGACCCAATTTTGTAATCGTCGCCAAAGCCAATGGCTGGAGCGAGTCCGCGAAAGCGAACCAACTGGCCGCTGCCCTTAGTGGAGTTGCAAATAACGTATTTCAAACTATTGGAGCGACGAAGATAGGAGATTTTGACGCCCTCGAAAGTGCCTTGGAGATGAAATTCGGAGAGAAGTGCCATAAAGAATATAGTAGAATACAACTAAAGTCAAGAGTGCAGAGATCTGGCGAGACCCTTCAAGAGCTGGCTTCGGACATAGATAGGCTGTGTCATCTAGCCTACATGGACCACCTTGATAATGTCCGAGAAGAAATGGCCGTGCGTCATTTTATTGAAGCCGTCCGGGATCCAGAAACACAAAAGGCACTCATGTTGGGGGATAATTAAGATTTGAAGTCTGATCTGGTGTTCACAATGAAGCTAGAGGCGGCTCAGCGAGATTGATGAGAGAAAATGGATTTTTGATTTGTATGCTTACTGCTATCATATTGTTTGAAAAAAACTGCATCTTTTGAAAGGAAACCATAATTAAAATTTTTAAAGATAAATATAATGGATCATAAATTAAGTTTAAGAATAGTTTTGTAAATTTTACTATTATATTAGCTTAGTTAAAGTGTCTGCAATGAAAATAACTTAAAATTATCGCTATAAATTCCTTGTTTGACCAACAATGTTAAAGAAAGTACGAGGTGCAAGCCTTGCCGTTTCTATTCCCACAAAGTAAAACTGGCCCTTCTGTAATAACTAAATGTGATTAGATTGAAATTAATGTTTCTGGATGCCTAATTAATATGAGAAGTTTGATTTTTAATTTGCATGCTTTCTGTTATCGTATTATTTGAAATAAAATACATTTTTTGAAAGGAAACGTTAATTAAAAACTAAAGAAATAAATGTAATGGCTTATACATTTGATTTTAAAATAAATTTTACATTTTATGATTAAACTAGCTGAATACCCCGTTCTTCGCACGGGAATGAATGGATTCTTTTTATATTACGGTTTGTTGTAATTACTATTTATCATAATAAATAGATATTGCAAAATTTATATCGCATAAATATTATCTGTGTTCTATAATTATGCATAAAGAATTCCATGGCGATTGTTTGAACGGTGAAGAAGATGATTCGGCGCAGCGCCATCAACTGTCGAAATTTTTGCAAAATGGGTAGCATCAAAATATTTTCATGTTCAAATATCTATGCGTACCGATTTTCATAGAAGCAGTTTAACGGTCACGATATGCTACATTGCCATCTAGTGGTAGGCTTTCGAGATTTCTGAAATGTTCAACCGGGACACCGGAATGCCCCAGCCTCCCGGGTATTCAAGATCAAGGATACATTTGCCCTACCAATGACTAAACGCGTTTATGCTCTCAACGCGTGCCAGGAAGGTGCCAGGTTCAAAACCAGGCAGCGTTCGCCGACCTAACCGTTCGGAGTTTTCCGTGGTTTTCTCCGAAATTTCGCGTAAGTACGGGTTAGGATACCTTAGAAAGACCCCAATGTAGGTCAATCCCCTCTCGGCCTAGATGCCTCTAGCAGATAATTGGCCATAACACCACATTTACAGTTTTTCCACGAGGGTACATTACCGGACCCCCGGGGAAGGCGACGACCCCGACACTATACACCCTTGGAGGGTTTTTGGAACGTTTTAGAGGGTACTTCATTCTCAATGCTATGAATAAATGGTTCTGATTCGGAACATAAACCAGGGATATTAATAAATGACACAAGCATATAAATTTAAACATTTTATTTATTATACGTTAATATTTATAAGTTAATTAAGTAAGAAGAAACACTTTGAATAAGGAATAAAAATTTGAACAATAATTCTTAGCAGACCATCACTCTTCTTCACTTTTTATACAGTACAGTCAAATAAATGACAAAGTACTAATTATCCCAAATAATCCTTCACAGTTGATTATTTTTTTCTCATCTATAAACAAATTTAATTTTTACCGGGACGTGAAGTAAACCGGCCGGGACACCGGGATCTTGTCTGCAAACCGGGACGTCTGGAAAACCTATCTAGTGGCAAATTAAAAGTAATAATACGCTAAAGCGCCATCAAAGGGCGAGTTAAGAAAAATGGATAACGTGAAAATATTTTCCGTGGTCAAATGTGTATGTATACCAATTTTCAGAGCGCTTAGTTGAACGATCAAGAAGTTGATTCCTGAAGTGCTTTCTAGTAGCGAGTTAAAATAATAGAGTGCTGCACACAAGGGCAGATTTGCCGAGTTGGGGGCCCTGGGTAAAAACTTCATTAGGTGACCCTCTTTCGAAATTTTTTTCAAAATTTACAAATTTTGAAACTTAAAGAAGAATTTGGGGGGCCCCTTTTTGTTGGGGGCCTGGGCGCTTGCCCAGAATGCCCTCCCGGAAATCAGCTCCTGGCTGCAGTGCCATCCAGTTGTGAGTACAACCAAATGAATATTAAAAAAATATTCTCTCTGTTTAAATGTGTATTTATACCAATTTTTAAGGTGATCAGTCGAACGGCTTTGAAGTTGGTGCGCTGCATCGGTATCTAGAGGTAAGTCATAGCAAAATAGATCGCGTAAGAGTATTCTCCGTGCTCAAATATCTGTATGTACCAATTTTCATACATCAGTTGAACGGTATTTTCATAGCAAACGGTTGAACGGTACAAAAGGCGAGTTATAGCTAAACGGATGCCGAGAAAGTATTCTTTTCGTTGAAACATATATGTTTACGAATTTCCATGGTGATTAGTTGAACGGTCCTGAAGTTATTGGTTTGAAGTGACATCTAGTGGCAAGTTATAGCAAAATGGATAACGCCAAAATATTCTCCGTGCTCAAATATCTATCTATACCAGTTTTGATAGGGACCAATTGAACAGTCTTTATATGCTGCTGCGCCATCTATTGGCGAGTTAAGGTAATGATGTGCTACAGCACAATGAAGTACCTATTTATAGCAAAATGGATAGCACGAGAATATTTTCCATGTTCAAGTATCTATGTATATCAATTTTCATAGCGGTCAATTGTCCGCTCAAGATGTTGATGCGCTGCATTGCCATCTAATGCCAAGTTAAAGTAATAATGCGCTGCAGTGCCATCTAGTAGTGAGTAACAGCTAAATGAATAGTTAGAATGTATTCTGCTCGCTCAAATGTGTAAGTATAAAAAAATTTTATGGTGATTGCTCGAACGGTATAGAAGTTGATGTGCTGCAACGCCATCTTGTGGAAAGTTATAGTCAAACACATAACGTAAAAATATTCTCCATATTCATATATCAATGTGTACCAATTGTGATCAAAATCGGTTGACCGGCATTTTCCTAGCAAGCGCTTAAACGAAATAGAATTCGACGTTCTGCAGCATCATCTAGCGGCAAGTTACAGCAAAATGGATAGTGTAAAAATACTCTACGTCTTCAAATACCCGTGTGTACCAATTTTCAGCAAAATCGGTTGAATGGTATTTTCATAGCAAGCGGTCGAACGGAATAGAAATCGACGTTCCGCAGCGCCATCTAGCAGCAAGTTACAGCAAAATGGATAGTGTAAAAATATTCTACGTCTTCAAATATCCGTGTGTACCAATTTTCTTCAAAATCGGTTGAATGGTCTTTTCATAGCAGGCGTTCGAACGGAATGGAAATCAACGTTCTGCAATGCCATCTAGCGGCAAGACTTAAGTGTACCAAATTTGATGGTGATCGGTCAAACGGTTTTGGAATTTTTCAACGTCATACACTCCCACACATACACAGACACACCCACAAACATTCATTTATATATATATAGATAACACATCGAAATTGCTAGTACCAGAATATTCAAATAATTTGTTCTTTTTCACTTACACTTGTCAAAATAACTTGAATTTGTTTCAGGTAAAATGGTTCGCAGACGATAATTGCTTGAGATTCAGTTTTCCTGCTTATTTGGCAACAGACATTAAATTTTAATATTTTATTATTTAATTAACATTATTAACATTAAATTTTATTATTATTAACATTAAATTTTAATATTTTACTGGAGTTGAAATTCAGAAGTTCTCATGAGTTAGAAAAGGACAGATATATATTTTTTCACATTTTCGCCACCCACAACCCCCACATCCACCCACCGCGACCAAACTCCCTTACTTTCACCGTGAGGCCAAGGGGTATTTACCACCCCAACGGGAAGTTAATTCCAGTAGGTGATGATAGAGAAAACCCTGTCTTTAAAAACGAACATTAGCATTTTATATATATACTAGCTGAAGTACCCGTTCTTCGCACGGGAATGAATGGACTTTTTGTTATTACGATTTGTGGTGATTACTATTTATTGTAATAAAGAGATATAGCAAAGTCGATATCGCTTTATATTGTGTTTAATAACCATGCATACCGAATTTCAAGGCAATCGTTCGTACGGTGCAGAAGGTCATGCGGCGTAGCGATATCTAGTGGAGAGTTTTAGCAAAACGGATACGGAAGAAATATTCTTCGCATTCAGATATCGATGAATACGAAATTTCAGACGATCGGCTGGACAGCCCTGAAGTTCATGTGTAGACGCGACATCTAGTGGCAAATTATATAGGAAAATGGATAGCGCCATACTCTTCCCCGTGTTCAAATATCTATGTATACCTATTTTCAAAGCGATCAGTTGCACAGTCAAGAAGTGATGCACTGCAGCGCGATCTAGTGGTTAATTAAAGTAATGATTTGCTACAGTGCCGTCAAGTAGCGAGTTATAGCAAAATGCATAACGCCAAAATATTCTCATTGTTCAAATAGCTATGTATACTGATTTTCATAGCGACCGTTTGAATGGTCAAGAATTTGGCCTGCTGCAGCGTCATCTAGTGGCGAGTTAAAATAATAATGCATTGCAGTGCCATCTAGTGGTGAGTAACATCAAAAGGAACACAGAATATATTCTTCGTGCTGAAATGTGTAAGTATAAGAAATTTTATGCCGGTCGGTCGAACGGTATAGAGGTTGATGCGTTGCAGCGTCATTTAGCGGCAAGTTACAGCAAAATGGATAGTGAAATATATTCTCCGTGTTCTAATATCCGCGTGTACCAAATTTCATCGAAATTGGTTGGACGATATTCTCATAGTAAACGGCTAAACGGAATAGAATTCGACGTTCTGCTGCGCCACCTAGTGGCAAGTTAGAGGAAAACGGATAGCATAAAAAGCTTCTCAATGATAAAGGACTTAGGTGAACCAAATTTCATGGTGCAAGGGGGCTAGAGTTTTTCAACCTCATACACACATACCAACATTCATTTTTATATAACCAGTCTCATTATATATCCCAGTCTCAAATAAAATCCAGTTTCAAATCTAAGCCTCGCCAAAGTGCCAACATACGCCATTTTGCAAGAGTTTTTTCAGGAAATCATTCGAAGCATTGACTTAGCAGCAATCAATATGGGAAATGGTTCGGCCGCCAAAGAGTAAAGCAAGCATTTATTTGAAAAATGGAAGCCCTTAATACAGCCGAATTTTTTTTTAATTATCAACTATAACGTGTTTTATTCATCGTTACTCCGGTGTACTAAATGAGAAGATTTCAATTTTCTGAAATTTGGCGGAATTCCCTTAACTTAAATCAATGTACTCAATCGGCGAGAATTCTGAAGATAGATCGCTTGAAATCCCTTAATAACTGCATTATTTCTTCACGGATCATTAAAATTTAACGCTGCATTCTAATAAAATCTTTGCACTTGTTTTCAAAAATCTATTTCCTTAAGCTTTCAATAAATTGCGCCAAGCCGAAAACTGTGCAAACCGCTAGAACTCACTTTCTCAAAATCGGCATTTGAGCCATTTTATTTTTTCGCCAAACTAAAAAAATTTACATATTAGCCTCGGAAATCTTCAATTCTTATTGTTTTGCGTATAAAACATTTCATTCCTACGCCGATTTCCCATGTACACGATATTATAATAAAAAATTAATAATCTTACAAATATAAACTAACAAAAAAAAAATCATTATTATTCTTTTATTTTTACTTTGAGAATTTAAAACATCTTATTCGGAAAAATCGCCACACATGGCAACCACGATCCTTATCTCACACTTTTTTCACTACAGGGGTTACAATTACCGGAAGCTTTTTGCATGGAGAACATAAAAAATCTCTTAAATTCCGGGAACGGGTGGACTTTCAAAGTTTTAAAGTGGACTATGATTTATTCTATATTATTTTACATATCTGTGCAAAATTTCGGGCTGATAGGTCCATTTTTGTGGATTTGTATTCAACTCAAATCCACAAACAAACAAACAAACAAACAGAATTTCATTTTTATTTATAAGATTAAGATTAAGATAAGATTAAGATTCGCCACCCACTTCCACCCACCACGACCAAGCTCCCTTACTTTCACCGTGAAGCCAAGGGGTATTTACCACCCCCACGGGAAATTAATTCGAGTTGGTGGTGATAGAGAAAACCCTGTCTTTACAAAAGAACATTTGCATTTTATATATATACTAGCTGTATGCCCGTTCTTCGCACGGGAATGAATGGATTCTTTTTTTTATATATTACGGTTTGTTTTAATTACTATTGATCATAAGGAATAGATATAGCAAAATTGCTATCGCATAAATATTATTTACGTTCAAGAATTATGCATAAAGAATTTCATGGCGATCGTTTGAACGGTCAAGAAGATGATTCGGTGCAGCGCCATCAACGGTCGAAGTTTTTGCAAAATGGATAGCATCAAAATATTTTCATGTTCAAATATCTATGTGTACGAATTTTCATAGCAACCACTTTAACGCTCAAGATACGCTGCAGCGCTATCTAGTGGCGAATTAAAGTAATAATACGCTACAGCGCCATCAAAGGGCAAGTTAAGCGAAAGGGATAACGCGAAAATATTCTCCGTGTTCAAATGTGTATGTATACCAATTTTCAGAGAGGTTAGTTGAACGATCAAGATGTTGATTGCTCAAGTGCTATCTAGTGGCGAGTTAAAATAATAAAGTGCTGCAGTCAGGGGCAGATTTGCCTAGTTGGGGGCCCTTGGCAAAAGCTTAATTAGGGAACCCTCTTTCGAAAGCTTTTTCAAAATTTACAAATTTTTAAAGTTAAAGAACAATTTGGGGGCCAGTGCGCTCCCCCCCGAATGCCCTCCCGTAAATCAGGCCCTGGCTGCAGTGCCATTAAGTGGTGAGTACATCCAAATGAATACTAAAAATATATTCTCTCTGCTCAAATGTGTATGTATACCAATTTTTTAAGGTGATCGGGCGAACGGCTTTGAAGTTGGTGCGCTGTATCGGCATCTAGAGGCAAGTCATAGCAAAATAGATAGCGTAAAAGTGTTCTCCGTGCTCAAATATCTGTGTGTACCAATTTGAACGGTACAGGAGGCGAGTTATACCTAAACGGATGCGGCAAAAATATTCTTTTCGTTCAAACATCTCTATTTACTAATTTTCTTGGGGAGCAGTTGAACAGTCCTGAAGTTATTGGTTTGAAGTGACATCTAGTGGCAGGTTATAGCAAAATGGATAAAGCTAAAATATTTTCCGTGTTCGAATATCTATTTACACCAGTTTTCATAGCTATCAGTTGAACAGTCTTTATATGCTGCAGCGCCATCAAGCGACGAATTAAAGTAAGAAGTTGATACGTTGCAGCGCTATCTATTGGCGAGTTAAAGTAATAATGTGCTACAGCACAATGAAGTAGCTATTTATAGCAAAATGGATAACACGAAAATATTCTCCGTGTCCAAGTATCTAGCTATATCAATTTTCATAGAGATCAATTGAACGGTCATGAAGTTGGTGCGTTGCATTGCCATCTAATGGCGAGTTAAAGTATTAATGCGCTGCAGTGTCATCTAGTAGTGAGTAACAGCTAAATGAATAGTTAGAATGTATTTTCCGTGCTCAAATGTGTAAGCATAAAAATTTTTATGGCGATTGGTTGAAGGATATAGAAGTTGATGCGCTGCAGCGCCATCTTGCGCCCAGTTATAGCAAAACAGATAGCGTAAAAATATTCTCCATGTTTATATATCCATGTGTACCAATTGTCATCAAACTCAGTTGACCGGTATTTTCACAGCAAACGCTTAAACGAAATAGAATTCGGCGTTCTGCAGCACCATCTAGCAGCAAGTTACTGCAAAATGGAAAGTGTAAAAATATTCTGCTTCTTCAAATATTCGTGTGTACCAATTTTCATCAAAATTAGTTGAACGGTACTTGCATAGGAAGCGGTCGAACGGAATAGAATTCGATGTACTGCAGCGCAATCTCGCAGCAAGTCGTGGCAAAACAGACAGTGTAAAAATATTCTCCGTGTTCAAATATCCATATGTACCAATTTTCGTCAAAATAAGTTAAACGGTACTTGCATAGGAAGCGGTCGAACGGAATAGAATTCGATGTACTGCAGCGCCGTCTAGCGGCAAGTCATGGCAAAATGGATAGTGTAAAAATATTCTCCGTGTCCAAATATCCATACGTGCCAATTTTCATAAAATCGGTTGAATGGTATTTTCATAGCACGCGGTCGAACGGAATAGAAATCGACGTTCTGCAGCGTCATCTAGCGTCAAGTTACAGCAAAATGGATAAAGAAAAAATATTCTACGTCTTCAAATATCCGTGCGTACCAATTTTCATCAAAATCGGTTGAACGGTACTTGCATAGCAAGCGGTCGAACGGAATAGAATTCGACGTTCTGCAGCGACACCTAGCGGCAAGCTAGAGGAAAATGAATAGCATAAAAACCTTCTCCGTGTTCAAATATTCATAAATAGCAATTTTCATCAAAATTGGTTGAATGGTATTTTCATAGCAAGCGGTCCAACGGAATAGAATTCGACCCTCTGCAGCGCCACCTAGCGGCAAGTTATATCAAAATGAATTGCGTAAAAATATTCTCTGTGTTCAAATATTCATACGTACCAATTTTCGTCAAGATAGGTCAAACGGTATTTTCATAATAAGCGGTCGAATAGAATTCGACGTTCTGTAGCGCCACCTAGCGGCGAGCTAAAGTAAAATGGATATCATAAAACCCTTCTCCGTGACAAAAGACTTATGTGTACCAAATTTCATGGTGACCGGTCCAACGGTTTTGGAGTTTTTCAACGTCATACACACATACATACACACACACATACCCACAAACATTCATTTATATATATATAGATAACACATCGAAATTGCTAGTACCAGAACACTCTAGAATATTCAAATAATTTGTTCTTTTTCACTTGTCAAAATAACTTGAATTTGTTTCAGGTAAAATGGTTCGCAGACGATCATTGCTTGAGTTTCAGTTTTTCTGCTGATATGGCAACAGACAATAAACATGAAATTTTAATATTTTATTGGAGTTGAAATTCAGAAGTTCTCATGAGTTAGAAAAGGACAGAATATATATTTTTTCACATTTTCGCCACCCACAACCACCCACTTCCACCCACCGCGACCAAACTCCCTTACTTTCACCGTGAGACCAAGGGGTATTTACCACCCCAACGGGAAGTTAATTCGAGTAGGTGGTGATAGAGAATACCCTGTCTTTACAAACGAACATTAGTATTTTATATATATATTAAGATTAAGATTAAGATTTTCGCCACCCACTTCCACCCACCGCGACCGAACTCCCTTACTTTCACCGTGAGGCCAAGGGGTATTTACCATCCCAACGGGAAGTTAATTCGAGCTGGTGGTGATAGAGAAAACCCTGTCTTTACAAACGAACATTAGCATTTTATATATATACTAGCTGAAGTACCCGTCCTCGACGGGTTAGTGAATGCAAATTTCCAAAATGCAAGAACTTTCGTCAGCATTGTAGGAGTACACAGAATGAATGTAGTATGTTGCCAAAGTAAAGAAAGCGAAGTTATAATTTTTATGTATTGTTAAAATATTACAGGTTAGAGAGTAAGTAAGTAATACCATTTGATTCGCTTTAGTTGTAATTATGGGATGCGCGAATGAATATTTACACATACTGAAATAATTTTCGCAAAATCTCAAAATTTAATCAACATTTTGAAAAATTGGAAGCCTAGAATTTAAGTTGAGTGACAACCTATCATGTCACCCAAATTCGTTTCATTCCCTGCAGTCTTTATTTCGTGATGCTGGAACAATTTTCCGCATTTTAAAACGATTTTCGCAAAATCTCAAAATGTAATAAATATTTTTAAAATTCAACGCCTATAAATTAAGATTAGCAACTACCTATGATATCACTAAATTTCGTATCATTCGTATTAGTCGTTATTACGTGAAGTTTGAAGAAATCATCATTGAACGTATTTTGAGAGAATTTTCACAAAATCTCAAAATCTAATAAAAATGTTTAAAAAATTGGACTCCTATAGTTTATGTTGAGCAATCATCTATCATGTGACCAAATTTCATATCATTCGCTTTAGTCATTATTACTTAATGCGGGAACAAAGATTCACTCAGTATTAAACGATTTTCGCAAAATCTCGAAATCTGATCAATTTTTTTTAATTAGATGCTTATAGTTTAAGGTGAGTGACCACCTACCATTTCACCAAATATCATTTTTTCACCTTTGCAGTTATTACGTGATGTGCGAACACAAATTTACGCAGTTTGAAATGATTTTCGCAAAATCTCAAAATCTAGTCAAGATCTTTTTTAATTCGACGCCTATGTTTTACGTTGAGTGAGCACCTATTATGACACCCAATTTCATATGATTCGCTTCAGTCGTTTTTACGTGATGCTCGAACACAAATTTACGCAGTTTGAAAGGATTTTCGCAAAATCTCAAAATCCAATCAAGATTTTTTAAAAATTCGACGCGTATGTTTTAAGTTGAGTGACTACCTATCATGACACCCAATTTCATATCATTCGTTTCAGTCGTTTTTACGTGATGCTTGAACACAAATTTACGCAGTTTGAAAGGATTTTCGCAAAATCTGAAAATCTAATCAAGATTTTTTAAAAATTCGACGCCTATGTTTTAAGTTGAGTGACCACCTATCATGACACCAAATTTCATATCATTCGCTTCAGTCGTTTTTACGTGATGCTTAAACAAAAAAAGCGTCACAGACAGAATGACAGAATGACATACAGAAACTTTTTTTTGAGGGTCGCATCGGATTCCCGGGTGCTTGAAACGGATAGAAATCGCAAAATTTTTGAATTCCAAGAAATGTACAGACAAAAGTCTAATTTTATTTATATAGATTAAGATTAAGATTAGCATTGTTACAGTGTCAGCTTTCAAAATAAGTTACAAAATCAGCTATAAATTGATGGATTGAGGAACGATGCTAAATCATGAACAGGGATGCCTTCTTTTGCGTTTTAACTGCTTCGAGTAGACCTTCTTTACAAATTTTAACTCTTTATATGGGAATTAATATGCTTTTCCATGCGTGATTGATGAGAGAAAATTGATTTTTGATTTGTATGCTTACTGCTATCATATTATTTGAAAAAAAAACTGCATCTTTTGAAAGGAAACCATAAGTAAAATTTAAAAGATAAATATAATGGATCATAAATTCAATTTTAAGAATAGTTTTGTAAATTTTCGTATTATATTAGCTTAGATAAAGTGTCCCTTCCTTAAAAACCAAATGTGTATAAATTGAAATTAATGTTTCTGGATGCCTAATTAATATGAGAAGTTTGAATTTTAATTTGTATGCTTTGTGTTATCGTATTATTTGAAATTAAATGCATCTTTTGAAAGGAAACGTTAACTAAAATCTAAAAAAAATATATGTAATGGCTCAGCAATTTAAAATTTTAAAATAAATTTTAACATTTTATGATTAAATTTGCTTAGTTATGAGTGTCAGCTTTCAAAATAAGTTACGAAATCAGTTATAAATTGATGGATTGAGGAACAATGCCACAAACAATCCACTATAATACATCAAAAAATCTATATCCCATTCCATACACTAAAATAACACAAAAATAAATTAACTAAAAACTTTCACTCCTCATATCTTTATCTAACACACTAATAAAATACTCAAAATTACTCAACAAAAATCACATAAATCAAAAATTATCCACAAAAACTTTAAATTATAAACCTTAATAACCTTATTAAACTCAAAACCTTACATTATAACACATTTGCAACACTCCAATCTATAAATCACTCAACTACATTCAACTATCACAACCCCAAATTTTCCAAATTAAATTCTCCCACAAAAGTCTCAAAAACTCCAAACTACACCACATCAATTCTCCTTAAATGACCAAATTCCTCTCAAAACCCAATTTTTCCTTTACTAATAAAAACCATCAAACAACACATCCAAAACCCACCCAAACCCAACACATACTACACAAACCCAACCTCAAACATAATAAACCACTATCCCTTACCAAAACATTACTCATCCTCTATCAAACATCACGTCTCACAAAATCCCCCCCTCTATCCTCATAACCCTAATCTCTAATCCCTCCCTATATCTATCCCTCCCATACAATATCCTCACACATCTTCTACCTCAAACAAATTAACATCCAATCACTATCACACTCATCATATAAAACTCAATCAAAATCCTCATAACAAACCCTATCATATATACCAACAAACCACTCACAACACAACCTTTCAATAATACCTCCCACAAATCCACAAAACCATCCAAAATCATTATCCATATAAAAAAAAATACTTAAAACCACCATCCAAATATCTCTCAACCTCACACCTCTTTCCATATTCCCCCCCAACAATAAACCAATATCAATATCACAATATACCCTATCAATCACACCTTCAAACACTACCTCCCCAATCCACAAAGTTGTCTTTTCCACTCCATTCCCATTTTAAAAAAAACATACTCATATAGATGACCCTCAACACACCACCATTCTACGACACACAAAATACGCAACGCACGACACCCCCCTTTAACACCCACACCTCATACACATACCATTCCCCCAACAAATCGGTTTACTCCACTTTAAACAAACACCCTCCTTCCAACATAACCCCTTGAATAATGATTTTGTACCATGTAGACAACAAACACAATAGATATAAGTCTGAGACATCTTGGCGTTCTTTGTAGAATTCTTCCACCCACCTCATGTAGATAAGGACTTATAAGACCAACCCCCTGTTTAATGGTGACAGATAGTAGACAGATCGGGTAGAGGATAGCAGTTGTGCTCGAGTGAGAGAGTTTGAGTATCCATTGACAGCCGGCCACGCACATCGTGAGAGGTGGGCAAGCCCGTACGACACATCGCCACCCCGGGTGTGTGTTGAATATTTAATCTCTGGCTGGGATGTATATGTGGTGTATAGTGTGTGTGCTCTGCCTGAAACTGTGCACTAGCCAAGAGCTGAAAGCGCGAATATGAGAAGTGAACAGTAATATAGAGACCGATTTAGACGAGCAAACTTGAGCGGACATCGCTTCGTCTCTCTGAAATTGGGAGATAGAAATGGAGACTGCTTTGGGAAAAAATTTGAGAAATTCGAAAAGAGTGCAGGAAAATCAAGAGATAATGGAGAAAAGAATGCCGTTCATAGAAGAAACTCAAACGAAACATGAACAAAGAATTGGAGGAAAAATAGAAGAAAATGTTAAAGATTTGCAGCAAGATATTTGCAGAATGCGGGAAGGATTGGACAGCAAAATTGAAGTAAAACTGGATTCTCTCCTGAAGCTGGGAAAAATACCTGAAAACCTGAAGATGTCGTCACAACCGCCCAGCAGTGAAACTAACGACTAATGACGGAAAGACACCCTGGGAAGCCTACAAGACCCAATTTTGTAATCGTCGCCAAAGCCAATGGCTGGAGCGAGTCCGCGAAAGCGAACCAACTGGCCGCTGCCCTTAGTGGAGTTGCAAATAATGTATTGCAAACTATTGGAGCGACGAAGATAGGAGATTTTGACGCCCTGCAAAGTGCCTTGGAGATGAAATTCGGAGAGAAGTGCCATAAAGAATATAGTAGAATACAACTAAAGTCAAGAGTGCAGAGATCTGGCGAGACCCTTCAAGAGCTGGCTTCGGACATAGATAGGCTGTGTCATCTAGCCTACATGGACCACCTTGATAATGTCCGAGAAGAAATGGCCGTGCGTCATTTTATTGAAGCCGTCCGGGATCCAGAAACACAAAAGGCACTCATGTTGGAGGATTATTAAGATTTGAAGTCTGCTCTGGTGTTCGCAATGAAGCTAGACGCGTAGGGATGGACGCGAGACGAAAAATAAGCGTCTCGCGTCTCGCAAAATAGCCTAAAAGCTTGTCTCGTCTCGCAAAAATCCCTATATCGTAATGTTAAAAATGTGTGTCTCGTCTCGCAAAAAAGCTATAAATCTCTGTCTCGTCTCGCAAAAAAGTCGTCTCGCGTCCATCCCTATGACGCGGCTCTGCGAGATTGATGAGAGAAAATGGATTTTTGATTTGTACGCTTACTGCTATCATATTGTTTGAAAAAAACTGCATCTTTTGAAAGGGAACCATAATTAAAATTTTTAAAGATAAATATAATGTATCATAAATTAAGTTTAAGAATAGTTTTGTAAATTTTACTATTATATTAGCTTAGTTAAAGCGTTTGCAATGAAAAGAACTTAAAATTATCGCTATAAATTCCTTGTTTGACCAACAATGTTAAAGAAAGTACGAGGTGCAATCCTTGGCGCTTCTATTCCCACAAAGTAAAACTGGCCCTTCTGTAATAACTAAATGTGATTAGATTGAAATTAATGTTCCTGGATGCCTAATTAATATGAGAAGTTTGATTTTTAATTTGTATGCTTTCTGTTATCGTATTATTTGAAATAAAATGCATTTTTTGAAAGGAAACGTTAATTAAAAACTAAAGAAATGAATGTAATGGCTTATACATTTAAATTTTAAAATAAATTTTACATTTTATGATTAAACTAGCTGAGTGCCCCGTTCTTCGCACGGGAATGAATGGATTCTTTTTATATTGCGGTTTGTTGTAATTACTATTTATCATAATAAATAGATATTGCAAAATTTATATCGCATAAATATTATCTGTGTTCAATAATTATGCATAAAGAATTCCATGGCGATTGTTTGAACGGTGAAGAAGATGATTCGGCGCAGCGCCATCGACTGTCGAAGTTTTTGCAAAATGGGTAGCATCAAAATATTTTCATGTTCAAATATCTATGCGTACCGATTTTCATAGAAGCAGTTTAACGGTCACGATATGCTACATTGCCATCTAGTGATAGGCTTTCGAGATTTCTGAAATGTTCAACCGGGACACCGGAATGCCCCCAGCCTTCCGGGTATTCAAGATCAAGGATACATTTGCCCGACCAATAACTAAACGCGTTTATGCTCTCAACGCGTGCCAGGAAGGTGCCAGGTTCAAAACCAGGCAGCGTTCGCCGACCTAACCGTTCGGAGTTTTCCGTGGTTTTCTCCGAAATTTCGCGTAAGTACGGTTAGGATACCTTAGAAAGACCCCAATGTAGGTCAATCCCCTCTCGGCCTAGATGCCTCTAGCAGATAATTGGCCATAACACCACATTTACAGTTTTTCCACGAGGGTACATTACCGGACCCCCGGGGAAGGCGGCGATCCCGACACTATACACCCTTGGAGGGTTTTTGGAACGTTTTAGAGGGTACTTCATTCTCAATGCTATGAATAAATGGTTCTGATTCGGAACATAAACCGGGGTATTAATAAATGACACAAGCATATAAATTTAAACATTTTATTTATTATACGTTAATATTTATAAGTTAATTAAGTAAGAAGAAACACTTTGAATAAGGAATAAAAATTTGAACAATAATTCTTAGCAGACCATCACTCTTCTTCACTTTTTATACAGTACAGTCAAATAAATGACAAAGTACTAATTATCCCAAATAATCCTTCACAGTTGATTATTTTTTTCTCATCTATAAACAAATTTAATTTTTACCGGGACGTGAAGTAAACCGGCCGGGACACCGGGATCTTGTCTGCAAACCGGGACGTCTGGAAAACCTATCTAGTGGCAAATTAAAAGTAATAATACGCTAAAGCGCCATCAAAGGGCGAGTTAAGAAAAATGGATAACGTGAAAATATTTTCCGTGGTCAAATGTGTATGTATACCAATTTTCAGAGCGCTTAGTTGAACGATCAAGAAGTTGATTCCTGAAGTGCTTTCTAGTAGCGAGTTAAAATAATAGAGTGCTGCACACAAGGGCAGATTTGCCGAGTTGGGGGCCCTGGGTAAAAACTTCATTAGGTGACCCTCTTTCGAAATTTTTTTCAAAATTTACAAATTTTGAAACTTAAAGAAGAATTTGGGGGGCCCCTTTTTGTTGGGGGCCTGGGCGCTTGCCCAGAATGCCCTCCCGGAAATCAGCTCCTGGCTGCAGTGCCATCCAGTTGTGAGTACAACCAAATGAATATTAAAAAAATATTCTCTCTGTTTAAATGTGTATTTATACCAATTTTTAAGGTGATCAGTCGAACGGCTTTGAAGTTGGTGCGCTGCATCGGTATCTAGAGGTAAGTCATAGCAAAATAGATCGCGTAAGAGTATTCTCCGTGCTCAAATATCTGTATGTACCAATTTTCATACATCAGTTGAACGGTATTTTCATAGCAAACGGTTGAACGGTACAAAAGGCGAGTTATAGCTAAACGGATGCCGAGAAAGTATTCTTTTCGTTGAAACATATATGTTTACGAATTTCCATGGTGATTAGTTGAACGGTCCTGAAGTTATTGGTTTGAAGTGACATCTAGTGGCAAGTTATAGCAAAATGGATAACGCCAAAATATTCTCCGTGCTCAAATATCTATCTATACCAGTTTTGATAGGGACCAATTGAACAGTCTTTATATGCTGCTGCGCCATCTATTGGCGAGTTAAGGTAATGATGTGCTACAGCACAATGAAGTACCTATTTATAGCAAAATGGATAGCACGAAAATATTTTCCATGTTCAAGTATCTATGTATATCAATTTTCATAGCGGTCAATTGTCCGGTCAAGATGTTGATGCGCTGCATTGCCATCTAATGCCAAGTTAAAGTAATAATGCGCTGCAGTGCCATCTAGTAGTGAGTAACAGCTAAATGAATAGTTAGAATGTATTCTGCTCGCTCAAATGTGTAAGTATAAAAAAATTTTATGGTGATTGCTCGAACGGTATAGAAGTTGATGTGCTGCAACGCCATCTTGTGGAAAGTTATAGTCAAACACATAACGTAAAAATATTCTCCATATTCATATATCAATGTGTACCAATTGTGATCAAAATCGGTTGACCGGCATTTTCACAGCAAGCGCTTTAACGAAATAGAATTCGACTTTCTGCAGCATCATCTAGCGGCAAGTTACAGCAAAATGGATAGTGTAAAAATACTCTACGTCTTCAAATACCCGTGTGTACAAATTTTCTTCAAAATCGGTTGAATGGTCTTTTCATAGCAAGCGTTCGAACGGAATGGAAATCGACGTTCTGCAGCGCCATCTAGCGGCAAGATTTAAGTGTACCAAATTTGATGGTGATCGGTCAAATGGTTTTGGAATTTTTCAACGTCATGCACACCCACAGTGGCGCAGCGAAGGGGGGGTCCAGGGGGTCCGGACCCCCCCTATGAGCTAAGGGGCCGCTATGAGCAGGGTCCGTTTATCTACAGGGCGAGTGGGGCCCACGGGCCACCAATTTAAGGGGCCCATTTTTTTCTCTAAAAAGGGCCCATTTTTTCTCTTTCTCTTCTTTCTTTTCCAAATTTATTCTCTAAAAAGTGTCTTTTCTTTAAAAAAATCTTTTTAAACTTTGTATCCGTAGTTGGCTTGAAAAGAAGGACGCAAGATAAAATCATCAAAGGCTTCCAGCAAGCACCGTCATAGAAACTCCTTAGGCAATAAATCTCCAGTCGTGTCTCTGATAGGGAATTTGTGGGGCTAGGATGGACGAATTGGACAATGTAAAGGGGAGTAATTCGCACCCTTGTAGCGCAAAGGAACGGAATATCCCCAGAAAGAATCTATTCATGCTACAATTAAGTGATAACAAAATTGTCATGAAGGAAAGAGGAAAATATATTGCCTATATTGTAGTCTTCAAGCATACCACTCTTTTTTTCTCGAGATAAACAAGCCACAGTATTCAAATAGTGAATACACACACACATAACAAACAGTAAAAAAGAGGGTCTGCTGGGAGCTTAGATGTGGTATAACGAAATTTCGAATGGTTCAGTGAATTCACTTAAGTTGGATGCCTTTAATTTGTAAGCAGAAGTTTAAGTTTTCGGTTCTTTGTTTCTTACGATCATGAATTCGTCCAGTTTAAAAAGAAAGAAAACCCAAAGTGAAATGTTTTTAATCTTTCTTCGAGAAGAAATATTAAAGCCGATGATGGTGATCGTGCAGCATCAAAGACTGCAGATAGAATGGACGGGCCCGGACCCGGTGAAAAATCTGTTGCACCGAAAGAAACCTTTGAGGGTGCTGAATCTCAAGCTCATACCCAAGCTTGATATTGGGCTCTACATTAACAAAGAGCAGGGCCGTAACCAAGATGACATACTAGGTAGGGCTTTGAATCTAGTTTGGGGGGCTGACTAAATATGGTGTGCGGAAAAAACGCGAACGGTAAAAACGCCCACGGAAAAAACGCGAACGGTAAAAACGCCAACATGATTCATTTAACATATGAACTATAGGCGTATCGTCGGTTGGGGGGGGGGCACAGGGGGTCACTGTGCCCCCCCGAACAATTTCGTCAATTTTTAAAAAATAAACATGTTCGAAATTTTAAAGAAACTTTTCTTTTCTGCTCTAAAATTTCGATATGTGACCCCCTCAAATGTTTCCTGTGCACCCCCAAAATTTCAATAGGTCTGGAGCAGTGATGAGCCTTCCTTAGGAAGCTATTGTTAATAGGTTTTCCTAAGAGTGCAATACATATGAACCATAGGCGTAGGGTCGAAGTGGGGGGCACGGGGGGGCTTGCCCCCCCCCCGAACAATATCGTCAATTTCTTAAAAAATAAACATGTTTGAAATTTTAAAGAAACTTTTCTTTTCTGCTCTAAAATTCGATATGTGACCCCCTCAAATGTTTCCTGTGCACCCCAAAATTTCAGTAGGTCTGGAGCAGTGATGAGCCTTCCTTAGGAAGCTATTGTTAATAGGTTTTCCTAAGAGTACAATTACATTCGAAACC
>JAWZYV010014282.1:0-81904 GCA_038373885.1 Cheiracanthium punctorium
CCATTGCTTATAGCTAATTCTGGTATTGTCAATTTAATCAAACAATCGTAACATGTTTTGCAAAATTTGCCAATATCATCGATATCTTTGTAAAAGACTAGTTTTATAAAGTCCGTTGTCGCTCCTTTGGACAGTAAAGTTGTTTTGGAATGGGTTCTTATTGACTTTTTGAACCACAGTCGATCACAACAATAGCATTGGTGGATTGGACCATCAGCAACAGCTTCGAAAAATTTCTCAGCTAATTTACGAAATTCTAGTTCTTCACACCTTACATTTAGATCAGTATCTGTTCTTGGTCTTTTCGATGGTATATCTAGACAGAGTCGTAAACGTTTTCTGTCTTGTCTTCTGGATTTGGATTCCGCTTCTTGAGCACGAAAATCTGGATCTTCCCTTTTTCTTTGCATAAATAGACGGTTAATTTCACGATGACTTTCTTCCGGATTAGACAACTGGCGAGGACGGCCAGCGCGGCCTTGAACAACAGTCCCGGGTATATTCTTCTGATATTTAACGATGTAATACTGAACAGTAGAGCGTGAAATACCAAGCCTACGAGCTATTTCACACTGCGTGAGTGGTGTGTCAGAAAAATAAAGCGATATGATTTGGTCTTTAGTCTCTATCTCATAGTCTCAATCACGGTTAATAGCTTACTTTATTTACTATCAATTATCATCCACGACTTTTATTTGTCTGCCCAAAACTATTACCCTCTTTAGCGGAGGGTAATAAATTAAGTATAAAAAAAACATACTTGAAAAGTGACAAAACGCACTAACTGTAGGAAAATCGTGTCTACACAAAAACCGTGCTCGAGCGAAATAGCACTCAAGTGCTAAAAAAGGCGCCAAAACACGGCTTTTTTTTTTCTCGGCTTGAAAACATTGGCTGCATTCGTAAATGATAAACTCGTTGCACGAGTGCATCTCGTTTGGCGTTTATGAATGCGGCCATTGTTATCCATTCCTGGATACTTTTAGCTTTGATTTTAGGCATATTTTCTCCGGCAGAGTTGGCAACAGTGATTCGTTGGGTAAAAGCGACAAATCGGCGAAGAAGCGAAAATTTACTCGTACGGAAAAACGGAGCTTTCTGGACAGCCTGTATTTATCCAAGTGAGCCATGACTAAACTTATCCGTCCTTTTAAGGGAAAAAATGTATTGATACTTTAATAATAAGAAATGTAATGACACGAACACCCCTATTTCCTATAAAGCACTTTACCACAATTGTGCATGTATAATTGCTTAACTTGCAATTCTTTTGAGCGATTCTTTAAAAAACATAGTATATAGTAGTAACCCACACGCCATTTTCAATTAAGTTCAGCATATAAAATTACTAAAATTTCGCAGCAATCAATGCTTAGCTAACGACATTTGAGCTCGGACTCACAGGCAGAATTAATGAACGCATAAAACTTTCAACGTCAGAAAACCCCACATCCTCCCCCCCCCCCCAGAACTTTTATAGTTCTCTACTTGTTTTACAAACTTCATTTTCATCAAAGAGCATTACAGAAGAATCTTTTGAAAAGTTGCATAGTTAATCGATCTCCATCGTCTACTTTCCTCCGTTCGCTGGGAAGTGGGGAAAATTCTATTCCAACCACCCGGTTTGTCGAGAGACAGTGGAGTGGCTGTGCTCGTCTTGACTTATCAATCAATTCTTCGAGAACTTCATAACCGTCAAAAGTCGAGGAGAGCGATGAATATGGAAAATTTTTAGAGATTATATATATATATATATATATATACATATATAAGGCGCGGGACGCTCTACGGCGGAAAAAGTAGGTTGTTTTCGAGAACTTTTCGAATTGTCCAGTAAGATTGCGAATTTGGGTTTAAAGTATTTTTTAAATGCGTTTACAAAAAATTGATCTTATTTCTGAGACAAAGATTACTTCGACATATGGTTACCACTGTATGGTTAAACGGATTTTTGTATGTTTAAACGGCATACAAAAATCCTGGGGTAGGGGGGGAGTGCCCCCTTGCGGTCCATGGCTGCAGCCAGCGGTGTGACCATAAGCCTGAGTATTGTTTCCCAAATCTTCGTTGATCTGGAAGCTTTGAATTTCTTTGGCCTAGTATACAGTTCTTCAGTTCAGAGATCATATCGAAGACAAAGCTGCATTATACATGGAAATTGCATCCATGGATACATCCATGTAGGGATAATGTAGGAGGGAACACGCTACTCACATGATGAACAGTGTTCATCCATGGAAAAAACTATCCATCCATGGATATGAATGGAAAAGACTATCTCACTCAGAGCATCCACAGTTATTGATACTTTTTCTCACTTTTTTTTTTCTCCACCATCTAGGTACTCGCATGCTGTATAATTTGACTTTTCTGAAATTTTGATATTTTTTCTGTCTTTATTTTTAATTTTCAAATTAAGGTAAAGCTGGTTTTGCAAACAATAACAAAATATTTTAAAATACAGGCCGAAAAAATATTCAGTAGAAATGTCAGAAAATACTAAATATGCATCGTGTCAGTAACTAGATGATGAAGCGGGGGGGGAAAAGTAGACAAAATATCAATAACTGCGGATGTTCTCTTGAAATGGGCTTTTCCATTGGATAACACGGGTTTCAGTATAGGTACAGCTTCATTTTAACTGGCAGGTATCATCCAATGACCAATAATAACTAACGAGGATCCCTCATCAACTCACCGTTGTTTTGAAACTCTTAATTGGTCTCTGTTGGTCGTTGACTTACTACAATGAGATTTTCATTTCTTTCTTGAAATTAAGGGCTTAGCTAGGAGGCCAAAGCTTCGGGACCAATGAAGATTTCGTCCTGACGAGAACATGGTCGCAGCTTTTCTCGGAAAGAGTATCGGAAATTTCGTCAACCAATACTACAAAATCCTGAATTTTCATGACGATTTTATTCTTATGTTCGTCTAACTTTTGAAGATAAATAATTTTTCTTTTTTAAATTGCCCATCCATATCACTAAAAAAACCTATCGTACTAGTAAAAATTGAAGAGTTCTGTATAAAATGGGGATGGTCCCAATTTTCCAAGTTTAAAAATAACAGCAGGAAAATTTTTAAATTTAAAATTGAAAGGTGTCAAAACATGTTTACTTGTATGAATTTAATTTGTTAAGAAAATTTATGAAAAGAACATTTTCACAAACTCTTGATTTTGAATTTTGAATTTTAAAAATTTTATGTGATTTTCTTAAACTTGGAAAAGTAGAACCACATCAATTTTCATGAGATCCTTCAGCTTATAATCACCTTCCAAACAATGCAGACAAAAATTGGGTCCGTTTTGCGTCCCCTTCATAAAATACAATCTATTAAAACGGTCCCCTTCATAAAATTACAATCGATTAAAACGGCCCCCTTCAGAAAAATACAATCGATTAAAATGGCCCTTCATTGGCATTTTACCCTACATTTTAATCTGTTTTATCAATTATTTTAGCAAAAAATGTTACTTTTATTAAAAATTGGTATGAAAATTCACAAAAACAAATAAGTATAGAAATTCACAATATTAAGTATTAAAATTCTCAAAATAAAAAATTTTCGCAAAAATGGGACCCTAGAAAAAATTCCTGGATCGACCGCTGCCTTCTCATTTTTTTTTTTTTTTTTTTTTTTCCTTCTTAAATATAAATTTGATTTTCAATGTTCTGCAGTTAAAAACAATTTTTCAGCGCAGTGCTTTGTTTCTTTTCTTCATTAGGTAGAAAATGTTTTAGGTAGAAAATGTTTGCCGAGAGGAGTTGACTATTACTACCTTTTTAAAGCAAATTTCTGCTACGTGAATATCTATAACGTATATAAATTTATATGCCATTACTCTCAAATAAAGATTTTTAAAACACCCATAAAAGTATTTATGATTTTGGTTTCTTTATTGCAACATCTTCCCATTTAAGCTCTACTTCGTGGATGTGCTTGAATTGCCACGAAATGTATAAGTAATTCCAGGGGCGTAAGCCAGAAATTTTTCATGGGGGTGGGGGGTTACGACTACTACAACTCATATATATGTATACGTGCGTGTGATAATGTAGTGAAGAATATACATTTTGTATGGCAAAAAATTCCCCATGGGGGGGTTATGACCCCCTAACCCCCCTCCTTGGCTACGCCTCTGAGTAATTCCTCATTTTAAGCTTTGGACTGCTAGAGTAAGAAAATGTTTAAAGATATGTTTTCAAACAATAATCTAATTTTTTTCCAATATGAAGATTTTGATGTCGCAATAAAATGAGAAAATATTTTAATTATTTGTATTCGATAATTTACAAAATTATTTTGAAAGTTATGGAACATATGTGTTCCATGTTCCTTAAAGAAATTAAAAAATCTGATGTGTCCAACACATTACTTCCTTGCACGTCCATTAGATCAAAAATATTTTCGACGCACTTCCTCTACATTTATTTGTTTGAAAGAGATAAAATATCAATAATAGTAAGGTTTAGCGATTTCTAGCCAAATATTTCGATATCGCCAAGCTGAGTTCAATTTGAAAGATTTCCTTCTGACACTTTATTTGGCGATATTTCACCAAAAGCCGACAAACTTGAGATAGTCAGCGAGATTTGGGGATAGCCAAAGTAGTCATTGACCACAGACTTTCAATGAATTGAATGCATCTATACACCTCAATGTATTCAAAGTCATTTGGCTCACCATGTAAATAAATTCTCAGTCGATTGCTGTCAAAAAAGATATTGAAAACAGTTAGGTATTACAATAGTTCTAAATACAAAGTTAAAAAATCTACGGGTTAAAGTTTTAGAGTTATACAAAATAGGAAATAATTTTTGGGGCCAAATTTGGCGATATTTCGGCGAAACTCGTCAATGTCGACGACATTTGGCGAGATTTTAAGCATAAACCAAACAATGACAGATTATCGCCAAATTTGGCGATATTTCGCCAAACCTCGCCAAGAACGATGAAAAATGGCGATACTTTGGGCATGGACCAAATGACTGACTATCGCCAAATTTGGCGATATTTCGCCAAAACTCGCCAAGGTCGAGGACAGACGGCGAGATTTTGGGCATGTACCAAACAATGACTGTCTACAGTTGTATTATAATGAAGATGTCCATAGACATTAAGGTACTGAAACTCTTTTCGGTGGTCCTGTAAATAAACTCTCCAGTAGATTGGAACCAAAAATCGAGATGCACAACTAGATGTTACAACATTCTTATATATGAAATTTCATAATAATTTTTGAGATTTGAGAGTTAAATATGCACACACGTACACCAAAAGTCGCCAAGCTTGGCGACTTTTGGCATAGTTCTTGAGGGAGGCACGTGACCGTGCTCGGACCATTACGTAACTTATGTGGTAGGACGGTATTGTGCTTGAAATGGATGAATGCCCCTAAAATTGCTATTGACCGTAATGTATTGGAAATCTTTTGAGTGTTCCTGTAGCAGAATTATAAATGATAAAGACACTTTTTTTAATGGAGAAATTCATTTTCTAACTCTTTACAGCATATATCACTTCTGAGTCGTTTGAAATATCCCAATACCTCTAAAAAACGCTTTGATGAATTTCGGCCCATAGAGCGTAATGTATTTCGAATCTTTTGGGCGGTCCTGTAGATAAACTATTCAGTCGAATGGAACCGAAAGGGGAGGTGCACAACTAGATGTTACAACAATCCTAAATATAAAGTTTCAACATTCAACGCCTAACAGTTTTTGAGATATGCGAGTTTAATGAATTTCGGCCCATTGAGTGTAATGTATTTCGAATGTTTTGGGCAGCCCTGTAGATAAACTATCCAGTCGAATGGAACCAAAAGGGGAGGTGCACAACTAGATGTTACAACTATCCAAAATATGAAGTTTCGACATTCTACGCCTAATAGCTTTTGAGTTAGGCAAGTTTAATGAATTTCGGCCCATAGAGCGTAATGTATTTCGAATCTTTTGGGCGGTCCTGTACATAAACTATCCATTCGATTGCCACCAAAGGGGGAGGTACACAACTAGATCATAGAACAATCCTAAATATCAAATCTCAACATTCTACGACCAATAGTTTTTGAGATATGCGAGTTACATACATACGTACGTACGTACGTACGTACAGACGGCATGGAAAAACTGGCCACAGTAGTCTCGCCGCTGGTCAAAATGAGTTGCAGACGCGTTAATAGGATCGTGCATGCTAGCCTACGATGAGATGCATCGAAAAAAATTTTTAAATTAAATTTAGAGGTAGTCAAAATCGGTTTTTATGTCGAAATTTGGCCCCCAAAATTTTTCGGGATCACATTACTTCCTTATACTACGTACAAGGAAGTAAAAATCCAGCATGCCTTAAACTGTATAAGTGTGACATATAAGTTTACCATGAATAACAGTGTTCGATCTATATGAGCGTTTTACGAAAGTTTACGGAAAATTGCCAAATGCAACATAAAAACCCAGGATGCACTGAATCCGCAAGAGGTGAGCCGCGATATAGCTATAAATTACTGTATATGTTTCCCTACTGAAAAAGTTAAGTAGAGTGAACACGACTATCACGGAGTCATGCAAAAGAGTAATCCTATCAGTCATTTCTTTCTACGATTTTACTTTTATAGCACAGCTTTCGGGTTATAGTTTAAAATCGCTTAAAATTCAATTTGTCTTGATTTAAATCCCGAAACACCTGAAAATGCCACGAAATATGAAACACAGTAGAATACTGCCCATCATCAACTCCTTGCCTCTGGAATATATTTGAGAACAAATTATAATTATCCGAATTGAGTTCAGGCATCATAAACAAGGAGTTAATGTAAGTACTTCTACTTTTACTTTCTCTTAGTGTGTTTCCGATTGAAACCTCCTTGTTCGGATTACAAAGCTACAATAGCTCTTTTATATGGTGCACTAAAAAGATATTACTGGAAGCAGAGATGTTTGCTCGATAGATCGCGACTCCGTTTGCGTTCGCTAAAATAATCTTACGGTCACAAAGCGAATAATTTAAATTATTTTAATTAAATTCAACTCAATATGAATACATCTCATTCAAACCGTTTTGAGAAAAGATAAATTTTGGTTTTTAAACGTCAAATTTAAATTAATGTCATTGAAATTTATCCTGTGTAAAACAGATTTAATTTAGGAAATAGGAAAAAGGCTGACAGTGCAAAATCCTGCAAATAGGGTGGATATTAGAGTTCATACATCTTTTTTGGTGCTAAACACCGCTTGTTTCGTGGAGTTGTACGGGAATCACTTTGAACCAATGTAACTAAGAAATTTAAATAGTTTGGGTGTAATGCTAGTGTACCAAATAAGTAGTCTACTTATTTGGTACACTTAGTACAAGGGCGAATCAGACAGCCTTTGCTCTTTTTTTTACTAGCCAAAATAGCGTACATACAGGTAATTACAAATATACACTGGTGTAAGTAACAGAATTTGCAGACTTAGTCGATTATCTCTAGAACTAGTGGACCAATTTTAATGAAATTTCATCTGTACATACATTGATACAATAAAATACAAATAACCATTCCAACGTGTGCTACCACATCGTGCGTAGCACACGTTGGAGTCGGAAGGTATGAAACAGCGGTTGCAGAATAAACAAAAAAAAATGGGTTAATAGGGGTATGGTCCCCTCTTACATATATACAGGTCT
The DNA here is from genome assembly GCA_038373885.1 of Cheiracanthium punctorium. Classification (NCBI taxonomy): domain Eukaryota; kingdom Metazoa; phylum Arthropoda; class Arachnida; order Araneae; family Cheiracanthiidae; genus Cheiracanthium; species Cheiracanthium punctorium. Next base: position 7,669 of record JAWZYV010014282.1, read on the forward strand.
CGCAGCGTGATAAGGCAGTTTATCATTTCCTGTGGCAATTGGTCCCACTCGTTCAGCAACGCTGTTTCCATTACCTGGATGGTTTTCGGAGGGGGGTTGCGAGTTGCAATTGCCCTCCCGAGAGCGTCCCAGACATGCTCTATAGGATTAAGGTCTAGAGATCTGGCTGGCCAGTCCATCCAGTGAATATCCTCACTCTAGAAATTCGTCGACCAGAAGAGCTCTATGTGGCCTCCCGTTATCGTCCATTAAAATGAACTCGGGGCCAACTGCACCCCTGAAGAGGCGAACATAGGGCTGCAAGACCTTCCTCACACCAGTCACAGTGCCTCTTTCAAAGACATAGAGAAGTGTGCGGCCATTCAACATGATGCCTGCCCAGACCATTAAACCTCCTCTGCCATAATGGTTGATTTCGCGGACATTGCAGTTTAGGTAGCGGGTCCCTGGTTCTCTCCATATGAACGTACGGCGAGAATTGCTGTTTAGGCTGAACTGGGACACATCAGTCGGTCGCCCATTGATCCATACTCCATGCTCTCTGCACCATGCTAAATGGATTCTCCTGTTCGTAGAACTCAGCGGGATGCAAACATCTGGTCTTCTTGCAAACAAACCTCTCTCATGAAGTCTTTTGGAAACGGTCACCCTTGATACACGAGTTCCTGTGGTTGCATGCAAGTCACGAAAGATCTGAGAAGCTGTAGCACTCCTTGCTATAATGGACAAATGGCGATCTTCTCTGAACGTCGTTGCTCTTGGACGACCTTGCACAAGCTTTTTCTCGATGGATCCGGTACCCTGGAACTGTTTCCATAAGTTACACACGACGCTGGGCGTTAAATTGAACTCTCTACAAATCTGGACTTGAGATTGGCCTGCATCTAGCCTCCCCACGATTCGCCACCTCATTCCATCATCTAAACGTTGTTGGTTACTCATTTTTACTGTTACCATTTGAAATTGACCGATTGCTGCAAAATAACACCAAGGAATTCGCCGAAGTGTGCTAGCGAACGAAATGCGTCTTAACTTACGCAAAAGCCTGTTTCTCTACTCGCTCCGCGTACACACACGTGTACGCTTACGTATTTGATGAACAAGATTTGCATTTTTGTCTAGAAGCAGTGTTTTTACATTCAGTTCAGTTCTTTTCATGAAATTCGATAAAATATACATTTATTTCACCAGTGTACGTACCGTACACTATTTATCCACGTAGTCCTTCCACCGATTCAGACATCTGTTCCACTGCAGCCCTCAATTTGGGATGGCAACGTGGTAGAATTCGTGCAGATGGCTGTGGAACCACCACTGGACTGACATCTTTGGCTTCTTACTTATAGTATACTAGCTGAAGTACCCGTTCTTCTCACGGGAATGAATGGACTTTTTGATATTACGATTTGTGGTGATTACTATTTATTGTAATAAAGAGATATAGCAAAATGGATATCGCATTATATTGTGTTCAATAACCATGCATACCGAATTTCAAGGAAATCGTTTGTACGGTGCAGAAGGCCATGCGGCGTAGCGCAATCTAGTGGCGAGTTTTAGCAAAACGGATACGGGGAAAATAGTCTTCGCATTCAGATATCGATGAATACGAAATTTCAGGACGATCGGCTGGACAGCCCTGAAGTTCATGCGTTGACGCGACATCTAACGCGAAAGTCTTCCCCGTGTTCAAATATCTATGTATACCTATTTTCATAGCGATCAGTTGCACAGTCAAGAAGTGATACACTGCAGCGCAATCTAGTGGTTAATTAAAGTAATGATTTGCTACAGTGCCGTCAAGTAGCGACTTATAGCAAAATGGATAACGCCAAAATATTCTCATTGTTCAAATAGCTATGTATACTGATTTTCATAGCGACCGTTTGAATGGTCAAGAATTTGGCCTGCTGCAGCGTCATCTAGTGGCGAGTTAAAATAATAATTCATTGCAGTGCCATCTAGTGGTGAGTAACATCAAAAGTAACGCAGTTAGAATATATTCTTCGTTCTCAAATGTGTAAGTATAAAAATTTTTATGCCGATCGGTCGAACGGTATAGAAGTTGATGCGTTGCAGCGCTATTTAGCGGTAAGTTACAGAAAATGGATAGTGAAAAATATTCTCCGTGTTCTAATATCCGCGTGTACCAAATTTCATCGAAATCGGTTGGACGATATTCGCATAGTAAACGGCTAAACGGAATAGAATTCGACGTTCTGCTGCGCCACCTGGTGGCAAGTTAGAGGAAAACGGATAGCATAAAAAGCTTCTCCATGATAAAAGATTTAGGTGACCAAATTTCAGGGTGCAACGGTGCTGGAGTTTTTCAACCTCATACACACATACCAACATTCATTTTTATCTATAACCAGTGTCATTATATATCCCAGTCTCAAATAAAATCCAGTTTCAAATCTAAGCCGCGCCAAAGTGCCAACATACGCCATTTTGCAAGCATTTTTTCAGAAAATCATTCAAAGCATTGACTTAGCAGCAATCAATATGGGAAATGGTTCGACCGCGAACGCAAAAAAGCAAGCCTTTATTTGAAAATTGGAATCCCTTAATACAGCCGAATTTTTTAAAATTATCAACTATAACGTGTTTTATTCATCGTTACTCCGATGTACTAAATGAGAAGATTTCAATTTTCTGAAATTTGGCGGAATTCCCCTAACTTAAATCAATGTACTCATTTGGCGAGAATTCTGGAGATAGATCGCTTGAAATCCCTTAATAACTGCATTATTTCCGCACGGATCATTAAAATTTAACGCTGTATTCTAATAAAACCTTTGCACCTGTTTTCAAAAATCCAATTCCTTAAGCTCTCAGTAAATTGTGCCAAGCCGGAAACTGTGCAAACCGCTAGAACTCACTTTCTCGGCATTTTGAGCCATTTTATTTTTCGCCAAACTAAAAAATTGTAACATATTAACCTCAGAAATCTTCAATTCTTATTGTTTTGCGTATAAAACATTTCATTCCTGCTCTGTTTTCCCATGCACACGATATTATAATTAAAAAAAAAATAACCTTACGAATATAAACTAACAAAAAAAATCATTATTATTCTTTTATTTTTACTTTGAGAATTTAAAACATTTTATTCGGCAAAATCGCCACACATGGCAACCACGATGCTTCTTTCACACTTTTTTCACTACAGGGGTTACAATTATGGAAAGCTTTTTGCGTGGAGAGCATAAAAAATCTCTTTAAATTCCGGGAACGGGTGGACTTTCAAAGTTTTAAAGTAGACTATAATTTATTCTATATTATTTTACATATCTGTGCAAAATTTCAGGCTGATTGGTCCATTTTTGTGGATTTGTATACGAATCAAATCCACAAACAAACAAACAGAATTTCATTTTTATTTAAAAGGATGAATCGCTGTTTCGGCAGGAGATTTTTTCCACCGTATAGTCCAAACCTGGCTAATAGAGATTTCAACGTTTCGGGTCCGCCGCTGACGACGTTCTTGTCAGGACAGTGATATATGTGCAATGATGAAGCCAAAGACATCAGTCAAATTCTACCACATGGGCATCTCAAATTTAGTGCTACGATGGGTGTTGAGATTATTTCTCTATGTATATATAAATACGCTAAGGAAAACATTTGTGTCCCTTTTGCAGCACATTGCTCGAACGTATGAGCTCGAAATGCGGCACAGTTAAAGTTCGTATGCAGGTGGTTTTGTGAATGTTAAAATTTTTGTGTAATATGCTGTCTTTGGCTTCATCATTGCACATATGCACAGTAAAAAATTAGAGTGGTAATTTGGCAAGCAGTATTTCGCGCCAAGTCGGGCGATGGTTCCATTGTTGTGTCAATTTTGAAATAACACTAAGTTTCAACATTACTATACGGTTTTAGTATTACAACAAAATTTGCAAAAAGTAAAATTTTCCAGGTTGGCGAAACGCCAATGACTAAAATGTTCTTTAGCCCTGTGCTTGGCGACTTTTTTTTTTTTTTTTTTTTTTTTTTTTTTTTTACGCTCGATAAATGCGCGAAGCGCCGTAAATTCCATGTTTTAAAGCTGTAGAAAACCGAATTGAACAGGGCAGGTTGCTATCAGAGACACACATCCGTCGTCGGACCATTAGCTAACTATATGGTAAAATGGTTTTGGGCTTAAAATGGATGCATGTCCCTAAAACTACCGATGTCCGTAATATATTGGCATTATTTTGAGTGCTCCTGAAGAAGAACTATAAAGGATAAAGACCCTGTTTTCGATGGAGAGTTTCATTTTGTAATCTTTAATAACGTGTATTAATTATGTTTTTCGTTTGAAACAGCCGAGTATCTCTAAAATACGGTTTAAATGATTTCTACCCGTAGAGCGTAATGTATTGAAATTCTTTTTTGGTGGCCGTGTATCCAGTAAATTGGAACCAAGAAGGGAAGTGCAAAGCTAGGTGTTAAAACAACCCTAAATATAAAATTTCAACATTCTACAGCTAATAGTTTTTTAGGTATGCGAGTTACGTATGTACAGACGTCAAGAAATAACTAGTCAAAATGGGCTTGAGGTCGGTGATAATGGATTGTACACGCATATATATACGAACATGCATATATGCGTACGTTGAGACGTCTCTCAAAAACTCATCGAAGTAAATTTAGAGATAGTCAAAATCTGCATACCGAAATTTTTCGCGATCACTTAACTTCCTTTTACTTTGTACAAGGAAGTGACTTTTTGAATTTGCCCGATAGTATGTAATTGTTCTATATAATCCCTACTCATTTATTTCATTTAAGAAGATGTAGAAATAAAAATTTGTAGCGAAGCATGTCACAATCATGCTTTCCGCAGCACCGTTATTTTTTTACTCTTTCTCATTCAAAATCGTACATTTACACCAAAATTTCTATATAGTGGTAGAACGATTCTTAGAGAACTAAATGTAAACGGGGAAATATAAATATATATATTGCTGCTGCAACACTGTAACAGAGTTTATCCATCTTTTAACAGCGTGAGAAAATTCCGTTATTCAAAAAATGACATCTTTTATTTATTTCCTTCATATATTAAGATAGAAGATCTTAAGGTGGGATATATGCTGCCCATACCCTTGATTATTATTAATTTCCTGCCTCGGAAATAACCTGTGTCATTCGGTTTTGCGCCAGTTCTTGAGATGACAAGCAACTTGGTGTCAAACAACTCCCGCGAGGATAATTTCGGGAGGGGAGCATTGACTTGTGGTAAGGAAAGGCGCGTTAAATTTTCCTCCGATGCTGAATCATTCTCGGTGGCGTAACGGGAAATAAAACAGTGCAGCCAACTTCGGAGGTAGGATATCGATACTCTGCCGCAGGACCGTGTTTCTAAACAGGCCAGAGTAGGCCGCGGCCTAGGAGGGAAAAATTTAAAAAACGGCATTTTGCTCTTCTTTTTTTTTTCACTCTCAGGCGGAATGCAGCTGATGCAGACCTCTTCTTTTTCTTTTGTTTTCCTCGTCCATATTAAAAAGTATTTACCTACGAATACAATCATTTAGTCGATCCTGGTCACTTACGGTGTCATGAGTCATTCACCTTTGTGAATGACTGTTGATGCCACCACCCGTAATATAACATGCACACGAATTATGTGTGTTCGAAAAAAATTCCTTGTCTGGCCCTTTCCATTTAAATGTTTGTCTCTAGAATATATTCCTTTAAATTAAAGCACACCAATAGTATGCATGGAAATACAAAAGTAAAAGGAGCATGCTGAGAACGGCCGATTTCAATTACGGTCATGGGCGGCATGCGGCCCTGCTGAATGTTTAATAACAATGCAGTTAGCTACTAACGGAATTAACCCTATTTCAGTTAGCGCACCCACCGAGCCACAGTTGGAGCATTCAAAGAGAACGATGAGCCTTGAAGCAACGATGGGAACATAAGGAGTATCTCCTCCTTCTCCAGTTAGCAGTGAATTAATCCATTTATGCAGTGAATCAATCCAGTTTACAATGAAAGAAAATCTGTCTCCGGTTTACAGTAAGAACGAGCCAGTTAACTCTATGCACTCAGAAGTAGTCCATGCACGGATAAGATTATGTTGGAAAATGTTTCGTAATGTATGCATTAGGTACGATCGATCCGTCTTGCTTTTAATCTGGAATCCGTTTTTCATTCGCCCCTACCCCTTATTCCCAGTTCAGTGCCATCGTTGAAAAGACGCAGCGTTGACCGAGGTCGGTTCTGGATGTTCGGTCTTCTGCGAGCAGTTATTACTGGCCAGCTTTGTAGGGAACAGATAAATTTCACATTGTATCAACAAGCGTGATTTTTTTTCCAAAAAGAAAACCAAATTTAAATTACTTCACTATAACGTAAACAGAGTAACTCAAATATCCCGATACCCTAAGAGATTTGCCCTAGTATCGTTTATGTGCTTATAAGAATTGAAGACAACGATTGAAATTAATATGAGACTTTCCCTAGAGTCACTTTCGACTGAAAAGAATTGTCGATATCGGTACACGCGGTAAAAAATTATGGTAAAACATGCATTAAAAAAAAAGATTGAGTAACTGATAACCGTCTGTGATCGAATCACATCTTGCACTACAGCGCAGTAAGCCATCACGGCGATTCCCCCCCCCCCTTACGCAAGACTGAATCTTGTCAACGATATTCAAAGACCCGTATGAGGCAAGGACATTGACCACAAATTTAGAATCCCAACCGCCTCGGCTTTCCAACGGTGTGAGTGAACAGGTTAACTTGAAAGGAAGGGGCGATTACATAAGGGTGTTCTTCATACTTGGTAAGGCTCGGTTTCTATTAGAGACTCGAAAGTTAATCAGCTTTGACTACAGTCAGAACTTTGGAGGGTAACGACCTCTCACGACAACTGCCGGGAACCGTGTACGCTAAAAGGAGCTGGTACACGTAAAATTTGTTCGTGGCTGCAATGTCTCCATGTTGAAATGATACCTTTGGGAGCCGAAAGTCTCTTATCTAGAATTGATTTCAAATATAGAAGCTGCCGTCCCCAGGACGGTCTGTAGCCTTAAACCCTAAAGGTCTGCTTCCTTCGGTGAGTAACAACGGCAGCAATAAACCTTATCCAGCGTGATCTACTATCTGACAATGAAGTGAAAACAACTTCATGTTCTGCAGTGGACTGATCTGTACAACTGCGGTTCTCATCAGAACATCGAAAGTGAAGCAGCTGACTTCGGTCAGCACTTGGGAGGAAGCGACTGGACCGCTGCCGAATCGTGCAAGCTATAAAGGGAACTTGCGGTGCACCTGAACTTCTGTCGTGGGCCCAAAGTCCTCCTGTGTGTCCCCATACAAATTATACGTATGGGCGTGCCAGTCCATGTGCAGGTCTTTCATCTGGAATTGCTTCTAAATCAGGAGAAACACCCCCCCCCCCAGAAACATAACTGCAAGCCAGATAGGGTCGCTTCCCTACAAAAACCAAAAAGCCTTTTCCAAAGAAGCTCTGAGGTTCACATAAACAAAATAAAACGGTCCTTAATCAATAAGCTTAATAAATGGAGCTTAATAAACAAGCTCTTTTTGTTCAGCGCGGTTATCAGCTGGTGACATGTATCAGATGAGTCAAAGAATAGAACTCATCCGAAAAGGCATCGTCAAGTCGAATGAGTGTTCTCCGTCCGGAGAAGTAAATTAATATCAATTAACAGCAATAAGCCCCGTTTCACTTCATGTTTTAGCGGGTAAAGAAGAGTAATTGCTCTCAGTGTGTATCTCTTTTTTTATTCTTTTTTTTTTTTTTTTTTAACATGAGTTTCGGAAAATGAAAGAATATCAAGTACTTCATTCCTATGCAATAATTATTCTGCGACAGCGTGCATTAATTAAATTTCCTGAAGACTAATTGCTCTCATAATCGCAGAAGATGCCGAAATAAATACAAAATTCAATAACAGGATTTAATGAATAGTAACAGGAATAATATTGAGTAAACAATGATGCTGAGTTTAGTTGTTTCGTGCTTAATGAAAGAAGTGTCTGTTAAAGTGTTTTAATTTTTTAATCCGTCCAAAATAATAAAAGAAAGTAAGAGGCTTTTGTAACAAAGAGTTTTGATTTAATGTTGTTGTCATATAAGGCCTATTCGAACTTAATCCATTCAAATGTGGCCACTCACCTTACAATCACAAAACACAAATACACTTAACAAAGGAAAAAAGACTACAAGATACTTTTAAAAATAACTTCCGAAAGGACCTCAAAACCAGTTATAAAGACGACATTTAAATTCTAAAGTAAAAATTTTAAAACCTAGAAGCACGATAGTTGAAGACCATGTGATTAAGGACATAAGTTCTGTGGCTCTATAATAAAGGTTACACGTTAGAAAAGAGTTCGGGCTCATTTTTTTAAAGCTCGGGCCTTCCCGAGGACTTTTAATTTAACAGTCTCATCTCTAGCACACATATCTCCATTCTGTTTCAAGTTAGAGTTTAATCCTGAGCAGACAAGTAGGTGAGCTTTATTCATTTTCTCAGACTTGCATAAAGAATTTTAAGAAAAGTTATAATAATATTTATTTTTAAAAAACAGAATGAACATTTCTCATCCATTTTTAACTCTTTTTAACAGCCTTTCTGTCACTAACTGTCGTAAATAAGTAAAGATTGCTGCAAAATTTATGAATGTTGTTTGTCATACCTAAATAGTAATAGTGCTGCACTCTGTGTTTTTGAAAATGTTAAATATATTCTTGAATATTTCTTTTTACGCCAGCACACAAAAGAATTCCAATATGATAGTATCTCGAACTTGCGTGTAACCGAGCAATAACGAGTAAGTCGTGGTAGAATTTCTCGCATAACTATGTACATACAAATTATTATTAATTGGGACCGGAGACTAAAGAAATAATCATTAGAAGAAACTGATTAATAAAATCTTGGATAATACATATTTATAACAACTTACAGTATTAAAATGGTAAACACCGAAGCTATTTTGGAAATAAGCATAAGACGAACAGCCGAGATTTAAAAAGCGCATAGCTCCGGTGTGTGTGTGTGTGTGTGTGTGTGTTGTGATTGTGGCAACGCTACACTAGGGCGATCTGCCAAGGGGGGGTGCCTTGGTAGGAGCACTTACAGGGGGTTCTATCGCCTATTCACGTTACATCTGGAGAAAACCTACCAAAACTCCAGACCGTTAGATCGACGCGCATAGCTCCGGATTCGCGTAAGTCGAAGTATTACTGTACATTATAATCTATGGACAGTCATTTATCTTTAAACATTCCGTCTATTTGAAATTTAAACGACAGTACAATTTGCAGTGGCTAACAAGCCATTCTATCACACGCTGCAGTGGTTATGTCACTGAAAATGGTTGACGGCCGAAGTGTGAAGGTCCCAGGATCGTGTTCCATCGCGCGGCTGAAGATCTAACGGTCTGGAGTTTTGGTAGGAAACGGTCTCCCAGGTGGTGCAGCGGCTAACAAGCCATTCTATCACACGTTGGGTCTGGGTTCGATTCCTTGGGCTTAGGTGTCAACTTGTCCGTCTCTTCATAGAGGGTAACGTTGGCCGCCTACAGGGTATCCCTATAATAAAATGGACAATACTTCGGACCTCAGTAGTGGCGAATGACAAATGGTCAAGCGCCCACCCTTGGGAAAAGAAGAAAAAAATATTAGGAATGTTGATCTATTCCAAGCGAAACAAAATTATCCAAATTATTGAACTTTTTTTTTTTTTTAAGGCATCGAAAACAGTGTTTATAGACCTTTTGCGGGGACTATCGAAAGAATTGTCATAGATTTAAATTCCCGTATGCACAGGAGAATGATAGAGCAAAAATATGTGAGTGTCTTATTGGCCTTAACCTTTACTATCCTAGAATTGTAAAGACATGACAGAAGCGATTCCTTTTCTGTCTCCATCGTTGCCTCCCGGTAGGCAACTTACTAGTTGAAATATATTTGCGTTTCCAGCAGTTGAAGAAAAGCAATGCATGCAACAGGCTAAGTTTTAGCTCAGGTGTTGGCTTGAGTCATTTTATTTTCATTTTTCTTTCCAAGAAACACTTATTTACTACCATCTTAATTATTTACATTACTTTGTAAAAAATATTGTACTGAAAAATGATAAAAATAAATAAAATGATAAGAAAATGAAAAAAAAAAAATGGATCAACTAACCGAACACAACAAACGAAGGTAAAATTCGGAAAGAAATAACCGCAAAAAAGAATGGTCCGTGCGTACACTGAAAATGTGCGAACGGAATGATACTAGCAGCCCCTTGCCCTCCTTTCAACTCCATTCAGAGAACGAACCAGAAGGGCATTTCTTCAGTCGCACGTGCAATCGAGGAAAAAGCTGATGTTTTATGCTGTAGTGATCTGCAATACAATGCGTTAGCTATGATAAGCTAAGCATATTAATAATAGCGTGTGGGAGGGAGGGTGGACGAGAGAAAACCTCAAGTTAAATTCACAAAAATCTAGAAGTGTACTTAATATATACTTTTTTTTATTTATTACTGTGTATTCTTTAATTTTTTCTTCGGGGTTCCTGTGCTCAAATAAACGAGCCGCCACTGTCTTACAGTAAAAACAAACATTTTCATTTTGTACCAAAAGCATTTAGTTTCAAACATTAGTTCTTGTGTTACTCAAGAGAGGACGCTGCCTGCCTTTGTGTTGAATCCTCAAACGTTTTTTTACGCTTTTAGGCAAGTTGAATACCTGGAGCTATTACCTCCTATTTGCAGCAAAACCTTCATTTGTTAACATGCCTGTGAACAAGATTAGGTCCTCACGCAGCATTTGGTCGGCTTCTGTTCGATCGTTTATCAGTGTATTAACCCGGTACCAATATTAACCCTGTGTTTTATGGCTTTCTTATGTCCGTGTGTATTTTGTAATCCCAGTCTTCATAACCACAACAGGAAATAAATTAACCTTTCGTATAAATAAATTATGTTCTGGCGCTTCAATCAATTCAATTGTTAACCCTTCACTAGTGTGCATATTTTAATCACCAAAGATCAAGCAATATTTCAGAATTTCTGATACTTCTAAAATTCACAGTTAAACTTACAAAGAACAGGATAAATCTTGCAGTAATCCTACTGTATAGTTGCGCTGATCCCTGACTCTGGAACAGTTCCGGTTCAATCACTCTGAGATCAAACTTTTACCAACATTAAAGATCATTGAAAAGATAAGCACAAAAAGAGTAATGAAATCTACACCGTTTGAACGATCCGCTTGAAATGTTTCATAATTATATAAAAAAATAAAAGTAAAGAAAATAATCTGTGCTACTTTTGAAATCTTAAAATACGCCAGTTCCCAAATTTTCAATCGATTTTTTCCCTATTTTTATAGGTGTCGCCAATGATAATGGCGTCATACTGAAGTCATGGTTATCAGGCTTTGAAGGGAAAATTTCGGTACCAATTCGTTTAAAATAGTCTTAGCCAGATTATCCTGTTTTTCTTTCATTGGTTTCCTCAGCATGAAACATTGATATATGAGAGAATGTTCATAGCGAAACGAAATTTTTCGAATGCAAAAAGTTTTAAAAGAAAATGCAATTCCGATTTCAAATTGAATATGAAGCTATTTATTTTAAGTAGATAAAGATTAAATATACTGAGTGTAGACATAGGTTCGTCGATTTTTTTTTTCTAGCGCCCGTTGTAATTGCCTCCGCGACGGGCTTTATATTCTAGTAATGGAATAATGCCCTTGGAAAACACTCGCAAAATGCCTTTTATAGGTTCTCTAACTACTTTCAATGGCGATTCTGGGAAAACTTTCCAGAGTTTTACTCTATAGAGGATTAATAGTGAAAAGTTACAAAATCCAGTAAAATAGTTAGTAAATTTTATCAATCGTGTTTTCTGGAAGACTAATTAGACCTAGTTGAGCAGTAAAACAGAAAATTATAAAGTATCTACTACATACTTTACATTCAAATTATTCATTCAACTTAGATAAAAGAACTTTAATTTGAATTGTTATGCAGTTTAAGCCAATCGAAAATAAAACTGGGATGGCAAAGACTGTTTCAAGGACAGTAAAACTTTGAAAGGAGTAGCTTTTTTTTTTTTTTTTTTTTTTTTTTTTTTTAAGTTGTATAAACATTTTCACAGAAACTATTCAAATTTTCTGGTAATATCTGTAAAATTACGGGATTCGACCATTTTTAATAAGCCAAGAGTGTCAAGTTGATCATTATTTTTTCGCTAATCTGTTTAATTTCAAAACATCATTTACTAATTCTGTTTTGAAGGAGTTTTTAAGCAACTCAGTTGAAACTTTCATTGGTTTTTATGAATTTTATTTTGTTTCCGAACAATACCAGGTCCTTCTGATTTAACGACAGTAGATGAAAAGACAGTAAAAATTATTTAAACTATCCAACGTTTACTAGACAGAATGCAAACTCTTTTTATTTTTTATTTTATTTATTTTTTGATATGGGTCTTATAAATCGAAAAGCATTTTTGAATTGTTCGGAGAGTTTTGATCGTTTATAAAAGTGCTTTCGTAAATGATGCACGCATTCTTGATTCCATGTATGAAACATGCTTCTGAATCGTAGATTCTCAAAGAAAACTGTAAAAACTATCAATAAAAGGCTCTGTCCTGAAATGATTTAAACACCAACTGAATTTTATCGCCCACATATTTTCCATATTTTCTAAAGCTATAAAAAATACCAAAGAAAAAACCTTCCTTTTTTAAAATAAAATACATTTATTCATTACATTATTTGCATTATTTAACTTCCATGCAAATTATTTATCACTGTCATATTTTTATACTAATAACTAGCTGACCCGGCAAACGTTGTTTTGCCATATAAATTATTCCTAGCATTATTTTAGTAGAAAGAAATGACTAACTTATTGTAAGTGCGTGAGGATGTGGTATATGAGTGGAAGAGGCATGGGGCGCTGTGAACGATGCTGGAATATAAAAATAACACAATACCAAACATTTATATTTTTAATTCATTGTAATTTATTCTTTAAATTTATATATATCGCTAATTACAATAATTTTACTAAAAAATAATATCAATCCCTTAACGCAATAGAGTATACAATATTTTTTGTTATCCCATCTTTAGATAACACAAACAAGCTGGATGCCCACTGTATGATTTGTCCACTCGAGAGCATGCCACGTATAACTGTCCGTGTGAAAAACATGGCGTGCTCAAATCTAATCCACAAACAGACATAGTTTGGCCTTGAGACTTATTGATAGTCATTCCATAAAAAATCCCACCCCCCCAAAAAAAGGATGAAAATCTGAAACACTTTCAGATTTTAAATACGCACTATAGTGCTATATATTAAAATCGTATCATAATTTATGCTTCGTCCCTATTTTTCGTCCTTATTCCATTAAGTTGGAAAGTGTTATCATTATTCATGACTGTGCTGTATTTTTCTTTCTTGTTTCGTAAAACCAATCTTTGGAATCGAAATCTATCTTAAAAATCGCCTACTAAAACTATTTTAGAATCTACGCCAAGTATATCACAACTATACTTCACCGTTTTATATATTGTTTCCTACTTTCAAGCCTCGACTCTCGCCAAGGAGGCGATGATTAAACATATGCAGTTACCATGACGATTTTTTGCATTTATGTAGAAATCGTACTTTAGAATTAAAATGGCAATTTGGAACAGCATGTAAGTATAGCATGCCGTTACATTTTTATTTATTTTGGATTACCAATTAATGTAGTTTTAATAATTAAATGTCTTCAAATTCCTTAACTGGCGCGTTTATCGCTAGTTTGTTTACTTTAGTTATCACTTAGTTCTTTTGGATGCGTTGAAACGGTACTTACGTATTATCCCGGCGGTCACTTCCGCCATACTACTTTTTCGTAGATTTTAAATACGTTGCCAATCGTATTCCAAACCATCAACAATTTCATGTGCCCGGCATTTATCTTGGTGAAAAATTGCTTGTCTTGGCGGACCGCCGGGATAATACGTAAGTACCGTTGAAACTTGTGCATAACTCCCAGAGACCCATGATTGCAAAGCTCGCCAAAGTACGGGGATTTTTTAGGTTGGCGAGAGTGGGGGCGTTAAAATAGGAATCAACTCTTTCTTGTACCATAAAACACATCTTTGGAATCGAAATTTATCTTAAAATCGCCTACTGAAACTGTTTTACAATCTTCGCCAGGCATATTCCATATACACCGCAAAGACATTTTAAATGCTGTTTGGAATGGGCATCATAATCCATGAGTGTACCGTGTTTTCCTTTTTTGTTCCACAGAGCACTTCTTCGGAATAGAAATCTATATCGAAATCGCCTTATAAAACTCTTTTACAATATACGCCAGGCGTTTTCTAACTATACCCGAAATATATTTATAATAAATTGTCACGTTTTGGCACCACATTTAGCAATCAATTATAAAAAATTGCAAACCTTGTGAGACTTTTAACATTTTATTAACGCCCCCCCCTCTCCACATTATCTGGCAAACACATTTGAAAAGTGACTCGACACGCTAATGTCTACACAGAAATCCTGATTGAAATTAATAGCACTCTGGGGCTAAACATTTTGGGGTGGACCATCCTTATGACTTAGGGGTATGAGACATAGTTAAAAACCTATTCTCAGACCTAACGAATATACATAGAAAATTTCATTAAAATTGGTCAAGTGGTTTCAGAGGAGTTAGGTGACTAACACTGTGACAGGAGAATTTTATATATTAGATATCAAAGTAAATAAGCTGTTTAAAATCTTTTTAAAAATCAAAATACATATTAATGTGAAACCAGCTTTAGACTTTTCTATTTTTCTCAATGTGTATAAACATACATATGCTGAGAAATGCTTCTGATTTTAAAAATAATGTCAGTAATAAACAGCATTGGCAGTACTTGGTCTTTGCACGCATTGTATAAGCATCATCCGACTGTGACCAGCAAGAAAAACTTTTATGTAAAGAATGAGAATTTATTTATTTTTACTTTACGTGAGTTATATCAAACCGTTATATGAATTTTGAAATATAAATATCATAATATGCGCATTTAATATTAAAAATTTAGATAACGTCTGACCACTAATTTATATACAGGGTGTCCCAAAAAGGTGGTAACACGCTTTATTTCCTTATCTATTAGAGATAAGTGGTCAATGTAAATTGAAACAAATGTTCAAAATAATCTGGGGAAATGGTTTATGTTGAAAAAAAAATTCCTCACGTGTGTGTGCGTGTGTAAACTTTAACACAGTTTAAAAGTCCTTTAATTGCACTTTTTAAATTAGTATTTGACCCCTGTACAAAAAAATCTGGAGTGACTCCACTCGACTTTCCGAACACTTACGATTAAGATCATTACCAAGCACTTAAATAAATTTTAATCGATGAATAATTCAAACATATATACCAAATTGAAACTCAATCGAATGCACCGTTTAAACGCTTGCGCACTTTCAAGAATTTCTCCCCATATGCCATTATGCCATAACATAAAAGAAAGGTTTGTCGTAGCCCTTTAGGAGAACTATAAGTCCTATACACACCAAAATCAATACCGGTCTTAGGATGGTGGTTTATAACATGTATACCGAATTTGAGCTCAATCGAATGTATCGTTTAAACGCTAGCGCACTTTCAAGAAATTCCCCCCATAGGCCATAATGTAAAAGAAATCTTTGTCGTAGCCCTGTAGAAAAACTATAAGTCCTATACACACCAAAATCAATACCGGTCTTGCGACGGTGGTTTATGACATATATATCCAATTTGAGCTCAATCGAATGCTCCGTTCAGGAGCTATCGTGTTCACTCACATACACACACACATACATACATACATCTCGTAAAAATAGCATAAATGGATTCAGAAGCCCTCAAAACGTGTAAAAACACCAAAATCTCGAAGTCGAATTTTTTCATGATTACAATACTTTCCTTACATGGTACATGTTCGGAAAGTAAAAATTCTTAGTAAAATTAGTGCCGATTACACTAATCAGATAATGTACAAAATTTGAGAGTAATACCTTAGGAAGTGTCAGAGTCATGTAGATCAATATATGCTGCGACTTAAACTGCTTTTCAATTGTTCTCGAAGGGAAAAATATTAGGTCGGATGATCGCATTTCAGGGGTCGTACAGAAATTACGAAAGAAAATATTTTTTTGCACTACAGCAAAAATGTTTACATTCAAATTTATATATAGCCCTGACCATCTTTGTTTAACGATATCTCTGAGCCATTTTATTATGAAATGCTGAAATTTCGTACATCATCTCATTAGCGTATGGGGCAAATTTTACTATCTGGAAATCTTTTTGTGTGGGGATCGGATAGAAATTTAAAAGTGTAACCTTTGAAAATGAAAAGATAGAAAAATGATGATAAAATTAAAAATGAAAGATAGAAATTTTTTCTTAACATAGACTTTTTTTTCCTACTTAATTTTGAACATTTTTACTTTCCGAACCTGTACCATGTAAGGAAAGTATTGTAATCATGAAACAATTCTACTTTTGATGTATTTACACGTCTTGGAGATCTCGAGGTGTGTGTATGATGTGAGTGAACACAACTCCTAAACGGTCGATTCGATTGAGCTCAAATTTGGTGTACATATTAAAGACCACTGTCGCACAATCGGTATTGATTTTGGTGTATACAGGCCTTACAGTTTTTTTTTCTAACAGAACTGCAAAAAAGGTTTCTTTTACATTAAGGCCTATGGACTGAAATTTTTGAAAGTGCGCTAGCGTCTAAAGGGGGCATTCGATTGAGCATAAATTGGGTATGTGTATTATAGGTCACCGTCATATAACCTGTATAGATTTTTGTGTGTGTAGAGCTGATAATTTGTTTACAGGGGTTGCAAGAAATATTTCTTTACGGTCTGTGGACGCAAATCATGTAAAGTGAGCTAGTGTCTAAATGGTGCATTCGATTAAAGTCAAATTAGATACGCATATTATAGGCCACTGTCTTAACTTACAGCATAAATTTTAGAGTGTGCACAGCTCACAGTTTCTGTACGGGATACAAAAAAGAATTCTTATATATTATGGCCTATAGACGCAGCTTATTTGAAGTGCACTAGCATCAAAACACTGCATTCGATTGAGATGAATGAAATTTATTTAAGCGCTTGGTAAAGATCGAGTGTTCGGACAGTCGAGTGAAGTCACTCCACATTTTTTTTCAATTTGCACTGCGCATTTATCTATAATATATAAAGAATTAAAGCGTGTTACCACCTTTTTGGGACACCCTGTATATATATATATATATATATGTTTTCTCTCCTTTTGTGATAATTTAATAAATAGCACCTCATTAGTAACCCAAATTTGTGTTTATACTCAAAACACAGTTACCATCTAAGGAGTTGCTGACTACAATATTTTTTCTTTTTTTAATGGAGCTCTAAACCTATAATACTTTTAAAAACTAATCTGTTATAGTTGGCTGAAAAATAGAATAAAAATCTTGGATAAAAGTTTGTTTTTATTTATTTATTTTAATAAATTAAAATTATTCTATAAACTCTCAATAGTAAATAAATAATAATCTGCTTCGCCTTCTTAAATCATTAATTGAAGCAGTTCTAAATATTTGCACTTACTGAAAACGTTACAGAATTCTCCTGATCTTTTATTTTTCATGTGTGTAAGGTGGGCACCAAACATGGGCGGGAAAAAGCTACTCACTGTTTTTATTTTTTGGAGTATGCCATGCAACGTTACTAAAAGCTCAATATTTCTGGAGTTTTGTAATTTTGTTTCACACCTATTTTTTTGTGAAAAGTTATTGTGTGTGAAAACTCGTTGTTCTTTATGAAAACTTATTGTTCTTTACGAAAACTTGTTGTAAGACATATGCACACAGCCCGATAATTGAATTTTTAGTATACCATGCAACATTACAAAAACTCAATATTTCTGGAGTTTTGTAATTTTTTTATCACACCTGGTTTCTTTCTTTCTTTTTTTTTTTTTTGAAAACTCATTGTTCTTTATGAAAACTTATTGTAAGAGTTATGCACACAGCCTGATAACTGAACTTGCACCCATTAAAACATGAAAAAAGAAACTTTTTTCTTATAAAATGACTATATAATTTTTTGGAGGGTGTTTACCCTTTTTTATTATACAGTTTGATACTTTTATTTTCGTACTACATTTTGTACTTTAACTGTTCATTATTTACTGGATAGCAGCGGTCGAATAATAACTGCAAAGAGGTCGGTTAAATATCTAACAGACCCAGAGCGTTCAGCAACAGCATTAGCTTTTTCATTTAGTAGGAAATATCTTTGCCTAATTTATTATGGATTAAATATTGACTACTGGTGACAACTGCTATCGAGAACTCCTGTAGGAATCTCACTGACGCAATATACCAGGTTATTTTACCCATTTTTTTTCCAGGAAAGACCTGTTTCCTTACAAATCACTGGGTCCCCAAGACCCATTTTCAAGTACATCTGTGGATACGGATACGATTTTTTATGTCTAGATCTGTGCATCCGCATTTTCATGCGGATCTTTCAGCTAACGCATAATTCCTATGTATATGTTGTCTGGAACTTAAATTTTGTAAAAATTGTTTTTTTTTTTTTTTTTTTTTTTTTTTTTTGTCCGATGTATTATTCAACCATAATGAAATACTTCAAAACATGCCCGTGCAAAACAGTTGCTAAAGAGCAAAGTGGGGACAATACAGACGTACGTTACGTCTAAGAAAAAATTCTTCTTTGATGAAATTTATTTATTCATCCAATTCTTTTCAGTATTAAATTATTGAATGGAACAATAACTAAATATAGCAACAAATTAATATATATTAATTGTTTTATTTGTAATAACAGTCTGATTATAATTTTGGGCGAAAAGAAATCTCAAATTTTAAAATATTAATTTTTATTTTTATAGTATTAAAATATACATCTAAAATCAGCTTTAAAAAAAAACACCGCGATACGTATTATTTTTACTAGTTTAAAGAGATGCATATATCCGATTAGCTTCTAATTTGCATTCCAGCGAATTTATTATTTATTTATTTTTAATTTAAATACTTTTACTTTTTTTTAATTTAAATACTTTATTTAATTTAAATATTCGAGGAAATTACTTTTTTTTATCAAGTTGATTTGTTTGAATTCGAATACTTGTTGAACTGGAATGAAAGAATAGAATGTGACACTTCTGGTTTGCATCACTTTTTCTTTCCTAAAATAGATTTACTTATTTTCTTAACGGTGTTGTTCGAAAAAATCATGTGATTTTGGTACATAATTACAAATAAACTAATTATCCCAGGCACTTCAAAATTTTGAAACTGTCTCTTTACAAGCTGTACTACATATTGCAATAAACGATCCATCTGTATCCGTTTCAAAACATTTAGAAAAAATTCTTAAACATCGGAAATTTTCGCAAAGCGTGTCACTCTTCGAAAAATCATGCAGCTCAGATCCCTGTTTAAGAATTTTTTCTGAAAATTTCACAAAAGCCACAGCATTTTCGCTTATGGCAGTGTATAAAGCAGCTTATGCAGAACCCTCTGGAATTTTTTGGAGACCATGGTGCTATTCGTTTATATCAATTTGTGTACCAAGACTAAAATCAGAGTTCTTTTCTTTCGACATACACCCTTAAAACCTCGAATATATTTGTTTGAATTAGAATTCTTTTTTAACTTGGATGAAATAATCGAATGCAGAACTTGTATTTGCAGAATCGAGAAAATCTAAATAATAAATCAGTAAAAGAATCTAATCGTTTAACATCACTACTTTCAACTTTTCTTGAAAAGCCACATTTACTTTCTTTGCTAAAATTACTATTTTTATTATTTTCATTTTTTTTTTCTTAAACATATAATCCATTTGAACTAAATCTATACAAGGTCAGACTACGCACCTTATAAACAGAAAATATAAAAACACAGGACAAACAGTAAATAAAGATACCTTGTAAAAGAACGACCAAAAAGGGCTTAATATCCTTTAATTTAAATTTATTAAATTAGAATTTAATATATTTTAATATATTAAAAATATTAATAAATTTTAAATTTATTTAAAATTTATTAAATTCTAAAATTAAATTTAAAAATTAAATGCACAATAATTGAAGACTGTGTGATTGGGACATAAGTTCGTTAGCCCTTCAATATAGAGCACGCATACCATCATTCTATTATAAATTGGAATATGGTCCCGAGCAGACAAGGTGAGTTTTATTCATTTTTTCAGTCTTGCATAAAGAATAGTCATAGCCTTTAGACCGTGATGGAGTTGCGGGGGACGACTTCCCCTTACTTTTTTATTTGAATTTATGTATCCCCCCCCCCACTTCTTATTTACAAGGGGGAAGCTGAAACATCTTTTTAACGTATTAAAATTTCAATCTGTTACTCTTAGGCAGAAAGGGCGCCAAAGGGAACTTTTTGGACCACCTAAGTAGATTTTAGAGACATAATCTCGTTGTAAATGCTAAATAATATAAACATATCCGAGAAAATTGAATACACATGTCATGTTGTTGTGAGTTAGGAAAATTGTTTTGTTAAGGAGTTATTAATCAAAATTACATTGCTTTGCAACAAAAACAGTTACTTCAATCAATTAATAAATAATCAACATTTATGATTTAGTTAGTTTTATTTACTTTACAACAATAATTACTGTTGTAAAGTAAATAACATTAAAGCTAATTTTTTCTCGAAAAATAAGCGCCCCTCACTTTTTTTCTTACGACTAAACCACTGCCAAGGGGCTACACCATACCCAGGTAGGTGGTCCAGAGGTCCGCCCCCCCCCCCACGAAATTTCAGTTTTTGTTAACAAAATAATAATGATGACGTCTTTTTGCGAAAAATTCTGCCTTTTTCACCATTTGGACCGACCGCCGACATTTTTTTCTTGGTACGTCCCTGACCACTGCCTCTAGATGATACTCGTTTAGCACCACTCAGTAGGTACAAGTCAGCTTAAAGATGCCATAGACTCTTTTAACATTAACTGTATACCAGCAGATTGCATTTGCAAATTTAATTGAAAAGGACCTGGGAACTTCAGGTAGGAACGCCAAACAGTTAACAGTGTGAATTCTCGCGGGGCACATACTTAAAAGGCTAGCGAGACACCTTAACTGGTAAATCTTGAAATGCATATTTATCCTTGCACGGACAATTTATTGATATCAGCATACGTCTGTTTACTTACTGTCTATTTATTCGAGTATGATGCTTAAGTTACATTTATATGCCAGTTAGTAAGGATTAAAATTGTAATTCAAGCCGCTTTCTCTGCTCAAACTGATACAAAAACGCACGTAATAACTATCAAAATTATAAAACTAGTAAATAAAAGGATAAACTAATTGACATCATAAATAGAAGATTGCAATGCTACTTAAAATAACAATAATAATCTAATACAGTTGCCTGGGAGCTGAAATCCTTTGATATATATAGGGCAGGGGCGTAGCCACGGGGGGGGGGGCTATGGGGGTCATAACCCCCCATGAGGAATTTTTTGCCATACAAAATGTATATTCTTCACTACATTATCATACCCACGTATACATATATATGAGTTGTAGTAGTCGTAACCCCCCCATGAAAAATTTCTGGCTACGCCCCTGATACAGGGTGAATCTAAACTCTTGGACAGAACTTTAAGAGGTGATAGGGCACATAATAAGGAATCAGAATCACATAGCTATGGGGGGGGGGGGGTCGGCAACATCGTCTTCATGTAAGTGTTAATAATCACTTTGGAAAAAGCGCTAAAACAACAGTGCACTTTCCGACAATTGTACGTCAGAAATTAATGCATTTTTCTCCGAAAACAGAAGACTAATATTCATAGTTTAAAAATTCTATTTTATTTCATGGATGAAATTTTTGGAGACGAGCCTATTGTTTATGAAACTTGGTTAAGAAATTAGACGAACACTTCAATACTTTTCACAAAGTGATTATTACTGGGTAAGTGAAAACTGCGTTTTCGACCTCACATTGCTGTGTGATTCTGATTCCTTATTATGTGCCTTATCACCCCTTAAAGTTTTGCCCAAGTGTTTAGATTCACCCTGTATATATTGACACAATTATGACATGCAAACAAAGCTTTGGTTCTATAGTTTTGGCAGTAGTTGTGAGAGTATGTGTTTTTATATAGGGTTTACCAAAAAATTGGTAACACCCTTTAATTCTTTATCTATTAGTGACCAGTGGACTATGTAAATTGAAAAAAAAATTTAAATAAGGTGGTAAAAAATACTACGCTAAGACTAAATTCCTCTCATTACTTTTCAAAAAGTTACTTTTTTAAATTTGTATATGACCCCCCCATACAAAATAATTCCCAATTAGTAAAATGTGTCCCACAGACTAGTGAGGTAATGAACAAAATTCTAAAATTATATCCTAAAATTTGTCAGAGGCACGAAGATACTAAATGCATGCTTAAACTACATCTCAATGGTTCTCGAAGGGAGAAAATCACGTCGGATGATCGTATTTTAGAGGTCGTACAGAAATTACTATAGAAATTATCTTTTTCCCACTCTAAACGTTTACATTTAAATTTATATACAACCTCCGATCATCTTTGTCGATTGATATCTCTGAGATGTCATCTGAAGAAAAGCTGAAATTTTGTACATCACCTCATTAGTCTATGGGGCACATTTTAGTAATTGCCAATTTTTTTGTTCGGGGGATCGAATACGAATTGAAAAAATGTAACTTTTTGTAAATTATTGAGAGAAATCTTTTCTAAACGTAGTCCGTTTTCATACCTTATATTGAACATTTTTTCAATTTACATTACAAATTTATCTCTGACAGATAAAGAATTAAAGCGTGTTAACACCTTTAAGGGACACCCTTTATATGGAAACTATTCAAACAACTAAAGTTTGAATTGCAATAGAGTTTTTAAAAAATTTTAATGCCTGCGTATTCCTGCACACCCGTTAGAAGAAAACGTGCAGACTGGCAGCGTGCGCTATAGGTTATTTTATACCTTTCAAAGTAATCAAGCCAAATTTACATTAAGGTGACAGATAAATTTTGGGTTATGATCTTGGTTCCTCATGGTATGATACAGGATATTTTACTTCCCCGAGCCTGCCCATATATCTTTCTTACTTCTGCAATACTGATAAAACCAATGCATGGAGAATGGATTTTTTTATTTCATTTTAAATAGAATTTCTGTCGATTTTGTTCTTATGTTTACATAAAGGGCTTAATTTGCATGGGGTTCAGATCCTGTGCTTCTTTTATTTTAGTTAAATTGACATTAAATTAAAAATTTCAATCGTTTCGATCGCAATAAATGCAGATACATTACTGAGTAAAATTTGCTTCATTTTTACAACGCGTAATAAGGTACTTAACATCATGATTTTCGATACAACAAAATGGTACTTTTGCCCCCCCCCCTTTTTTTTTCTTTTTTCAGAAATTAACCCCTGCATACACAGACATATTATATCAACACATGCTTAGGATTTAAAGGACATCTCTATGGAGAGTGAAGAAAAATTCTTTAACATAAATCTAACATTCATTTGCCACCATGCAAAATTTCTTTGATCTATTTCTCTACATTCATCTCAATTGTCAACCAATTTGAAATTCCATTCGTAAACTCACCTATGATAACCAAATAGGATCCCACGATCACGTGGGTGGAGGGTGGAAAAACGTAGGGATAAACAACCTCCGACGACGGTGGCGGTTCTAGGGTCACCGTCGGCACGTCACTCAAACCGTCTCCAGTCATGACATCGTCCCCCATTGTGCGGCACCGTCATTCACCCAGGAAGAAAGAAATAAAACTAACTCAACAAAAAGCTGTCAGAAATCTATAAGCCGGCGACTACATCCGACAGAAATGGAGGCATGGAATGGAAATCGTCTTTCGGACGGTCGGCCGCCCCCTTTTAGATGATGATGATGATGATGAGAGAGAGAGAGAGAGATTCCGGGATCGCCAAGCG
Organism: Cheiracanthium punctorium; assembly: GCA_038373885.1. Taxonomy (NCBI): domain Eukaryota; kingdom Metazoa; phylum Arthropoda; class Arachnida; order Araneae; family Cheiracanthiidae; genus Cheiracanthium; species Cheiracanthium punctorium. The sequence continues at coordinate 31,699 of JAWZYV010014282.1, forward strand.
CACAGATGCCAAGGTGGGGGTGGTTGGGATTTTGGCGCCAAGTTCAGCGGGATGCTGAAGAGGAAACGATGGGGGTAGAACTTTCGGTTTTATTGGGAGTTTGATATTCTTTTTTACCACTTTTCCAACAAAGTTCCAGAGCGGAGGCGTCCCCCCCCCTGCCCGTTTTGTGAGGGGATATCGGTTTTATAGTGCAGGGGCCCGTAAGTTAGTGTAGCTGTTTTTCCAAAATAATAGTAATAATAATCGATTTCTCTAAAAAATTTAAAATATATTTATTTTAATAGCTGAAGATTTATATCTAGCCGAAATATTTCCTGAAGAATAAATTTATTAGATCCCTCAACGGATTTATGAAAGAATTGCAACTCCCTCCCCCTTAAAAAATCCTGCACTACAGCAGTGCAGATGATATTTTGACTTATTTACATAAACTATGAATGTCGATATTATTGCTATATTCTAATTTTTTAACATGTCGAAATTCTCTTTTTTTTCTTGGTCTTGTTTACATAATTAGAATTCATTAGTGTAATATCTTCTAGTCCCAGACCTGGCGAATAATTATCCACTTTTTACTGTGTAAAAATTATTTGTAAATCTATTTTTATACAAACTTCAAATTACTTAGTAAGTTCACACCTTAAAATTTAAAAATTCAGTTGTAAGTTACTAAAGCCTATGTATGCAATTTGAAAATATTCATTTTGGAGCATGAGAAGTGTGTGAGACAGAGAGACGGTAGTGAAAATAGAGACTAGGGTGAGCTGGCGTTAAAATTGGTACTGGGCCCCGTTACTAATAGCGATAGCCCTGTTGAAAAACGTTCACGATTTCGATTTGCCGTCTGTTTGACATCGATTGTTGGGAGATTTCTATATGTTATTGCAGTGGATTATACCAGAGTTGTCCAAGCTTTTTTTTGCAAGGAGCCACTAGAGCGATTTTCACAGAACGCGCGGGCCAGCAAGGTGTATTTTCTGTTACTGTGGTGGACTTTTTTTAAGGTGGAAAGGAAACGTTCCAGTGTCGTATGTAAAAGAAATTTACACAAGTGTTAAGGCGGTGTAAATAAGTCCCTCGCTGTGAGTTCTGTAAATAAAGAGTAAACATATTAAAAATGGCCTTAACGTTTTACATTTCAAAATTTCGCTCTAATTTACTCATTTCTTTTCTTTACATCCAAAAGCAGAGGGCTGGCTGTACAATTTCTGAGGTTTTCTTTATTCCTGATCACTTTATTTTTCTACAATTCTCTGCTCTTTAATCCACTCAAGCAGTAAAGCACGAATCGGATTCAAAATGCCTTTGTCCGGACTGCGATTCACGGGCCGTATGTAGGACAGCCCTTATAGCTATGCGATGTACCCTGTAGTAAAAGGTGCATATAGCATGATTTTTTCTTTATTATTTTCAAGGAGAACCCCGAAGTCTTTCGATACATTAAGATCTTTTTGGCAGTGACTGTTAGAAAAGAACATTTCAGAGATGTTCATCGGTTTCAAACAGAACAGAATTCACATAGGTTAATGAAGTTTATAAAAACGTGCTCTCAGTCCTCCCCCCAAAGAAAAAAGTTATATCCTACGATACATATACGTAACACTTTACAAGGGCAAACTTAGGAACTGTCACAAGTTTAAGGCAGTACGTCTAAAGTAGGTGTAAAGTCTGTAATTTAAAGATAAAAAGTGTCTTCATTGAAATTAATAAATATCTTTGTAATTAACAGCAGGGATACATAAAAAATACTGCAAAACGTACCTTGGGTCCAGAGGGTTGAGTACGCTGTCTAAGGGAACCGAAAGCATCGCGTGTTTGGCTACGGGCTTGCGGCTATTCAACCTCCAGAGGAGAGATTTTGGGTTATAGAAAGTGTGCACCCTTCTTCAGCTGGAAAATAAAAATTCCAACTTTCTTCCACAGAGGCAAGAAATTAAGAAAACTCTTAATGATCAAATGAGAGATGAATTTTATTCCATTGCACAGATGAACATCTCTGAATAGCTCTTTTTAACAGTGCCTGTTGCGTGAGTGGTTGGGGGTGGGCGGTGGAGGCGAGAGTCTCCTGCTAAGGACAAAATTTCATGCTATATACTTTGTACCTCGCGAAATGTACCTTCCGCACAATACTTTTATGTGTGTGTGTGTTTATTGCTTATATATATTAGCAATGTATCTTGTAAGTTATTAATTTTTACCTTAAAACACCAATTTTTTGCGTATTTTTTATTGGTGTCTTAGTCGCAAAGACGCGTTATCGATTCCTCTTCTGTAACCCATCATAGATTCTCGGCGCAAATCTTTGAGTGATCGTGGAGCATAGAATGGAAAATCGCTGCTGCTCTCGCGTCTTTGTTACTATGAGAGTGATCAGGTCCACGATTGGTTATGAAGTATTAACGCAATTTAGATCATGTTAGAAAGTATTCATTTCCAATTAGTGCGTTGAATTTGATTTCGCTTTCTCCTTTAAAATTCGTTTACGGTTGGGTAAATACATTTTTTAAGTGCTTCCTCATTAAAAGAATATATTTTTAATCTGTTTAATTTTTCTAATTAACTTAAATAGTTAAAAATACTTTTTACACGTTTTTTAATGCTGCATGCCAAAAGAAATATTTGGGTTACACTTTAGCACGACTATTCAATAGGGTAAGGTGGGGTAAAATGGGCTGAAAGCAGGCATTTTTTTTTTTCATCAGTTGTTTTCTGTTATTAATAATGTTAAACAAACAGTTTTTTGTGCATGTGTTACTTTGTGAAATGCGTTCATCGTCTTCATGCTTTAAAAATTAATTAACTTAATTAATTTGGTTTTTCCATAATATTAATGTAGAAAAGGTATATTTTTTAAGAAGAAAAAAAAATCATTTATCGGACTTTATTTCCTTTCTATCCTGACTTAGAAGTTATTCAAATTTAAAATTAGAGAATGGCTCCGACTCTCAGATTTAGGTTCGAGACGATAAAAAACACGAGCGCGCATAAAATACATCAAAAATCGTCGAAAAACGGTCAGAACATAAAATAAGTAACAAAATAAAAATCCGAGGATTTTTGTGTGTGTGTGTGTGTGTCTAGAAATAGCTATCTCTTGTGTTATTTAGTCTGTGATCCCAATTTGATCCAGCTACAACTAACGATCTAAGGAGCTAACAACGAACACATTCAGTAACACCAAAAGCTCTTTTCTATATCTAATTTTGGGGGGTAAATGAAATTCCAACCCGTGAGAAACTGAGATCGAATGCTAAAGTGGTTCTATAAAACCACGGTACCATAAGATGTATTAGTTATTTTATACTTTCTGATTTTTCTAAAATAAATAACACATAAACAGATTACAAAACGCAAGATGGTATGCAACATCGAAAAACAAGTATATAACGCAGGGTATGGTGTGGTAAAATAGACAGCGGAGTAAAATGGCTAGATATTTCTTTTTTCGATCAAAGTATAAATAGCTTGCTCTTAAATTATTCTTTTTTAGCCTATATATTCAGACATCAGTTGGCAAGATTTATATCCATTAAAGTTTATAAACTGCATTCGGAAACATTATATTAGCTTTTATCTTCTTGTTGAATTCATGCTCTTTTCTTGTGTCTCAAAAAGTCGTACTAGAAGTTAATACATTCCTAAAAATTCGAAAAGTTTTGTTATGCATTCCTGAAATTTTGAGAAGTTTTGTTATTATTTTCAATTTCGAAAAAGTCCAAACAGCTTATTATCAGAAAAATTAGGAATTGCCAAAAAAATATTTTCTTTCTATTCATGTATTAGTGTGATAAGTACAGTTAGGCTTAGTTAATATATTTCCTAATGCTCTTAATAAATTTTTTAATTAGTATAAATGTTGAAACGTTTGAAAATATAAGCCAAAAATTATTAAAAAAACCAAATTATTTATATTTTCTATCAAAAAGAAATGCTAACTCATTTTACTCCACCTTAGCGAATACAGAGCCTAAGTCTAACGGTCCTGGTTGTGATATGATATTTTTAAATTTAAATAATTTCTAAGTCATGATAGGAAATAAATAAAATTTAATAAAAAAGTGTATTATTTTTATTTTTCTAATTTATTTTTACCTGTTTTGCCCCACATTTAGGCAAAATCAGCTTTTAATAAAGTTTAAAATATTTTCATTTAAAACTAATATAGTTAAATAAAATATTTTCAGGTGTGAAGTGAATGAATGCATTGCACAAAGTAACACAAAAAAGTTGCATGCTTAACATTATTGGTAACAGAAAACAGCCAATGAATAAAAAAACATGCCTGTTTTCAACCCCTCACCCCTCACCCCCCTCCTTACCCTTAAACATGTAATTTGCGACAGCAACGAATTCGTTTTCCATCAACTTTCAAATAAAAATCAGTAAAAATACGTTACAATGTAATTTTCTTCTACAAATGCTGGTTTATTTCCGCTGCCCATCTGTATAGTACGCAAGATTTATTATTAATGTATGTGTGGCCTCCACGTAATCTTTAGTTTGCATTCAGCGATGGGAAAAAAACTCATAGCTGATGTATGAAGCTGTAGTAGTGAAAATATGATGAAAATATTCCATTCAGCGATAAATTCTTCTTTTTTTTTTTTTTTTTTTACTGAAGCAGGTTGTTACTAGAGATTTCGTGACCTAAATATGAAATTGATGAATGATAGACGTTCTAAGGCAGATATAAAAAAAATGTGTTAATTTATGAATCCGCAGAAACAGAAAGAAACCTTATGAAAGGGGTAGGGAGAATACTAAAAGAAAAAATACTTGCAAAGTCAGACGTGCATGTAAAGATGCGGTACAGTTTTGTTTAGTGCAAAATTGGAAGAAAAAGAAAGTTTGTATGCTTTATATATTCTAATTTTCTAAAATAGTTGAAGAAAAAATTGGCGATGGTTTGTTTTTTACCGACTTCAGTAAAAGAAGGAGGTACACTATGTTCGACGCGCATATTTTGTTAATGTATGTACAGCAACAATTTTTCATTGCGTGGACTGATTACAAAAATTCTTATTTTTTATTGGATGAGGGATAGTTCAGGGGTGGTCCCATTTGGTTACGTTCTGATGACATTATCATTCCAAAAATCGAGGGAACGTTTTTTCAAATCATTGCTTAAAGGGTTGCCAGTAACGACACTAATCTTAATGTCAAAAGTTGCGTACGCTACTTTTGTTGATTTATCTTCACGTTTGGCGTCAAAAAATAAGTTCCCAAAACTGAACTCCGCTTGGCAATATCTTCTATATCTGGAGAGAATTTGCCAAAACCTACTATTTTCAATGGGAATAATGGGTTTTCCTGTACTGGCATATATCGAAAGTCGCCAAGTTTTTTGTCAAAAAATAAGTCCCCAAGACTGAACTCAACTTGGCGATATCTGCTATAGTTGGCGAGAATTCGCCAAACCCTACTAATTTAGAATGGGAGTAATTTTTCGTTATGATGAAGTAATTTAAGTCCGTTTTCTTCTTATGAAAATAATCATACATGCTCGGTGCATCTTCTCGGATGTTCGCGCACTAATTTTTGTCCAATTCCAAAACTTAAATATTTTGTTGATGTTTACTTTTGCTTGATGCACGCTTCAAAAAAAAAAAAAAAAAAATTACTACCACTTACAGCCATTTTACCGAAGCATTTCCAGGTCCCCCCCCCCCCGACGAACTAAGTTTGCACTATAAAAATGTAACTTATTTTATAAATTCTAATGAATCTATAAGCAAAAGGAGAAAAAATATTTTTGCCCCCCGCCAGAATATTCTTTTGGATCCGCCATTGATGGCCACTGTACCGAATGGCAAAAATGATGGATATGGCCACTGTACCGAAGTACAAATGGTTTTTTTTTTTTTTTATACATTAAAGGTGATGGTAGATGGTACTTGCTTCAAGCACGTGTTAAGAGTAGTGTACACAGGCTTTATGGGGAGGGACTAGGAACATTAGAGACGAAATCTTTATGTTAAAAATTAAAAGTATATGTACTTATTACTTTACTGAAATGATGTTCTAAAAATTAAAGAAATTAGTAAATGTCCCGTTTGAGGATAAAACTAAATGGTCACATTAGATATAATGCATAAAATAATAATAATAATTTTTAAAAAATAACTCTGAAGATGATAGAAATGTACCGTTTGCTGTATTATATTTCGGAATCAATGACATTTTATTTTCTAACCAGCAACTGTACAAGGCGTTGCCTGGAACCGATGTGGTATGCATTAGGTATTAAGGCGTAACTACCGTAAAAAACTATGTGTTGATATTCGCTAATCCAGGGCCATGTCTTAATTCACAAACATTAATGCATAAAATGAGTATGAATTTTTAAACATCTCCATGTGTGTGCAATTCGTGTATAAGTAACAACAATTTTCAAGGAATTTTTTTAAAATTGGTGTGATATTGTAAAGTGTATTGTTATCCATTCAAAAATATGCTTTGCATGAAAATTACCTGAGTTATTAAATATTTCAACTAATTAATCTGATTATCTTGCAAAATCCACAATTCGATGAAAATTTGGAAATGTTAGATCGGTTGAGAAAGAGGGACGTTTTAAATACCATGGAAAGTTCCATGAAAATCGATTGAAAAACATCGGATTTACCCAATGTTTAGCCAAAAATCAACCTTCTGTGAAAAAATTAACTTTCTATAAAACCGTTCACAATATATATATATATATATATATATATATATATATATATATATACTTTTAGTGGGTAATTAGAATTCTGAGCTCTCTTGAAAAAAAATTCCGTTTATGCTAAATACATCATTTTTAATAGGGTGCTTATAGTTCATTACATAGCAGTAAGAGATACAGTATGAATTTCGTGGCAATCGATACTTAAAAAGGACAGCCAATGGACAGATAGACAGAAAAAACTGAATCATTGACCACTGTTCAACTTCGTAGGAAAGTGTAAGAAGTGTGATTCCGACTATAAGTCATCAGCTTCAGCACTAATTGGTATGATTATAAATGCATTTCCAAACATTTGGCTGGAAATTTCATGTAAAATTCGATATCCAATTCTATATACAAACTTACGAAGTCACAACTTTTCGTTAAGCATGCTCATTCATTCTTTTAATCGGCTATGGGCCTGTTTTTGAAATTATTTCACACGGGGCCAATTCAGGCAAATATATCTGACTCCATCTCCTATTCCAGCATAACGAAAATATGGTTCCTACCCTTGCAGCCCTATTATGAGACTACCCTAAAAACATAGCCTCGGCACGCCACTAGATTCGTATGCAGCAATATTGCGCATGTAATGGCCAGATACATAGGAGTCGGCAGAATAGGGCAAGGGGAGGGGGCACTTGTCCATCCTTGGATTTTCATATGCCGTTTTTTCCTCTGCTTTCTTGTTCTTTCCAACATGCTAGCCATATGTTGAAGTAATCTCCCCCTCCTCCCCTCCTCCTGGAAAATGCCCATATTGTAGCCTATTCACGGCTTTACCATCAATGTCCATCATTTTATTTAGAAGCAGCAGAACCGACATTCAGAAACTCAATTCAAAACCATAACTCATCTAAATTTCTTTTTATTATAGACATCCGTCGACATTCTTTTAATAAACCGCAGAGGCTTTTTTAAAATAAAAACGAACACTTATTTTATGTATTAAGACGATATATGCATGACGTATATACAGGGGCGTAGCCAGGGGGGGGGATATCGGGATATATCCCCCCGGAAATTTTGGAATTAGTGATGAAATTCCTTCTATTTATACACGTATAAGTTCATGTCCCCCCCCCGAAAAATTTTCCTGGCTACGCGCCTGCGTATATAAGCATGTTGATTTTAGAAACTTTTCGTATCAGGGCGTAACCAGTGGGAGCCCCCCCCTCCCAATCGGAACTTTTCCTGGAAACATCCCTGATTCATATATCAGTTTTTATGTATGGACTGATCAAAGTTGAATGTTATAATAATTATAAAATTTTGAAAATGATTCATTTCGTATTTGTATTCAAAAAAGTGACACAAAAAAAACTTAAAATATTATAACCTCATGAATTCTCATGCTTAATTTTACAGATTCTACAGCAAGTTAGAGAGAAATTTCTCAGAAATTCTCGCTAGAACTAAATTAAGTTAAGAATCCCAGGTATTTCAATTCCATTGCCGGTAATTTATCTTTCGTAATTACTTTAAAATTCAATTTGTGAACGAATTGGGGTTAGACAAGTTATGAAAAATTATGTAAATCCTTAAGAAAAATAAAATTTCTTGTGAAGGAACCTTTTTTTCTTTTGTGTCGGGATGGGAAGAATAAAAAGAAATGCATTTGTTTAAACTAAGTACTGTATTTTGCTTTACGTAATGCTTTTAAAATACAAACGAAGTTGATAAGCATCGAAAGAATTTAGCTTTTCAATTAACACTTTAACGCGCAGTGATCACGCTCCGGGAACACCAAACTCTGATGTTTTGACTGTTGCCAGTCGCGAAGAATAGATTGGATTTCTATAAAAATAGTTGCGGGTGTCATAGCTCCACGAGAATCCTTTACTTTTTAAGCACGTCATTTCCCGTAAAAAAAAAATGGTCACGGTTATTTTTAACAGCACTGACACCTGCTGAAAAATGGAAGAACGCGAGAGCAGCTGGATAGATTACCCAATGCTGAAAAAAGGGCAGCCGTTGCCATCGCTCGACTGAACTACCAGAAAGATGGCGGACGATCGAAACGTTCATCGCGCGCCACAGAGATCCACAGATCTAGAGACCGCGCGCCACAGATCTAGAGACCCTGATCGTCCGCCATCTTGCTGGTAGTTCAGTCGAGCGATGGCAACGGCTGCCCTCTTTTCAGCATTGGGAAAGGGTTGCGCCTCAAAGGGTTAAGATGTTCTTAGAAAAGGCCGGTTCCTTCTCTTTCCATACTTCCTTGTCTTTACTGCTTTATTATTTTTTATTTATTTGCCTTTTTTCCGCTCTCTCTGGTTTCATGTGCACTATTCTCGCGTGCCAATTGTATTGTTACGAATTTTCGGGGAAACCCGCTGCTCTGGGGCTTAAAATGGTTTAAAATTCGTATTCTATGCTTCAAATACATAAATTTTGCTTTTTGTTGCATCAAAATCGGCCAATTAGAACCGGAGATACGGAGGTTTCGGTTTTCCATTGTTTTTCAATGGAGGTTCTAGAAAACTCGAGAAATATTGGTCCTAGAGCTTAGATCTCTTTACTTTTGAGGACTTATTTTTGAGGCCAAATTTGGCGATATTTCGCCAAAAGTCGCCAATCTTGGCGCCTTTTTGGTCATTTGGCGCGTTTTTCCCAATGGGGCCTGGAAGTTGTTTTTCCTGCATTAAAAACCCATAACTTAACATTCCTCTTCTATGACGTAATCAATATTCTCGCTTTATGTAGAATCTTCAAATAATATACTCCTCTAGAAGCTTCCCGCAGTTTCTGCCTCCTCTTTATAAACCGGCGCGCTGCCCCGACAGTTGAGTGCGAGTTGAACGCTCAATGTGTGAAGAGCTCTCAGTACGCTTGTTTTGTGTGAATTGATAGTGCTATAGAAGCTGTGTTTTAGCTTGTTTTGTGAAGCTGTTTTTAAAGTGCTGTGTGTAAATTCTTCATTGCTGTGTCTTAAGGGATTGTGTACTATATCCCTTGAATATTTCCACGGAATTTTTGCCTGTGAAAGTGACTTATTTTGTGTGAGAAATACAGCATTTGTGAGAGCTTCTGATCCAAGCGGATTGTTAAAAGCACGTTACTGCTAGATTGTGATTGTGAATTGTGTACAGCTGATTGTTCTACGAAGTTCTAGAAGCAATAAAGTTCGTGTTCCATCCTGACAAGTGACTTTTTACTTGAACTTTTTACACCAACTGGACTTTAGAACGACGAACCCCAGGAGTAGCAGAGTAATTCCGCAACATTTGGTGTCAGAGTCGGGGTTCTAAAGAAAGACTTTAATTTTCCAGTTTATGGTTTTGACTAGACAAAAAATGGAAGAACAACTTCAAAAACTCATGAATATGATGCAAGAGATGAAAGCCGGACAAGAACAGATGAAGGCGGATTTAGAGAAGAAAATTGAAGCCGGACAAGAAGAGATGAAAACTGGGTTGCAGAAAATAGAGAATAATCAAGAAAAGTTGGAGCAGAAGATAGAGAAGACCCAAGAAAATTTAGAAGAAATTAAGAAGGGCCAAGAAGAAATGGAGAAAAGAATTTCTCTCTTAGAAGAAACTCAGACGAAATATGAACAAAGAATTGAAGGGAATGTTAAGGAATTACAGCAGGATATTTGCAGAATGCGTGAAGAATTTGAGAATAAAATTGAGGAAAAACTGGACTCTGTAGTGAAGATGGGAAAATTACCTGAAAACATCAAGTTGTCGTCACGCCGCCCAACAGTGAAACTAACGACCTATGATGGAAAGACTCCCTGGGAAGCTTATAAGATCCAACTCTTGATCGTCGCCAAAGCCAATGGTTGTAGCGAGTCCGAGAAAGCGGACCAACTGGCAGCTTACCTTAGCGGAGATGCGATTAACGTATTGCAAACTATTGGAGCGACGAAGATAGGAGATTTTGACGCCCTTGCCAGTGCCTTGGAGATGAAATTCGGAGAGAAGTGCCAGAAAGAATATAGTAGAATCCAACTTAAGTCAAGGATGCAGAGATCTGGCGAGACCCTTCAAGAGCTGGCTTCGGACATAGATAGGCTGTGTCATCTAGCCTACATGGACCACCTTGATAATGTCCGAGAAGAAATGGCGGTGCGTCATTTTATTGAAGCCATCCGTGATCCAGAAACCCAAAAGTCACTTATGTTGGAGGATTATCAGGATTTGAAATCTGCTCTCGTCTTCGCAATGAAGCTAGAAGCAGCTCAGCGGGCCGTCAGGAAAGATCGGAGTGCTGTTAGAGCTGTCACGGTCCAAGAGGGAGCTGACAAAGACACAGAAAGCGTCGAGAACAGGTTAAAGAGAATTGAAGATCTCATAGAACGAAAATTAAGATCCGATAGAACGAGAGATGGCCCAAAGAAAGTGAAATGCTGGAAGTGTGGCGTCGAAGCCATGTACAAAAGCATTGTGGTCGAAAGTCTCATGACCAGCAAGAGAACTCTACGAACATGAAAGAGGGAAACAAGGAGCGCGGTGGCAATCTCGCGGCAAAAATCTGGCAATCTCGCGGGGCGGAGGTTGCCAGATAGTCAAAAGCCCCACCTAAAAGTCTTACAGATTTCATCAGTGAATGGCGGCAGTAATGGTCTCTTCGTACTGGGATACGTTAATGGTTCCCCATGCCACATGGTGATTGATACTGGAGCGAACGTAACCATCATAAGGACGGATCTGGCCAAGAAATTAAATTTAAAGATTATCTGGACTCCGCCCTCGCTGACCCTCCAGACTGTGACAGGTGACAAGATCGAAGTGGGCGGAAAAGCGCAAGTAGAAATCACGTTTGGAAATGCCAGATACGACCATGTGGTATATGTCGCCAATATTACAGACTCTTTTATTCTCGGACTCGACTTTTTAAAATCGCACAAATTTAACTTGGACTTTAAGAATAATGAGCTTCGTTCAGACTCAGAAGAAATAGCTGCGTTCGATATTAAAAATGAAACTATTTTACCTGTTCAGCAAATAATAGCCCAGACTGATATCACTCTACCTCCCAGAACTGATTCAATAATTTCTGGAACAGTAAAAGAAAGCAATAAATTCCGTTTTGGATTAATCGAACACCCAAACAATAGTGATTCCGTCAGAGGAGTACTTGTGGGAGCAACACTTGTGGACTTGTCGAGAACAGAAATTCCAGTTAGAGTAGTAAATGTGACGGACAAGTCGAAGGTGATAAAGAAAAATGAAGTGTTGGCGACATGCACTCCTGTTACCTGCATTAATAAGAACATCAGCCAAACGACAGCTAAATCTTCCGAGTGCCTGACGAAGGAATTAATACAAGACGTGGAGTTAACGGCAGAACAGAGAAGCGCTGCGGAGAAAGTAATAGCTGAATTTGAAGACCTCTTCTCCCGTACTTCGGGTGACTTTGGCCGTACGAGCTTAACTCAACATAGGATAGATACAGGCAGCCATTCTCCCATCAAGCAACATCCTAGGCGGCTGCCGTTTGCTAAGCAAGAAGAGGTGAGCAGACTTTTAGAGGAGATGCAGCGTGATGACGTCATCGAGCCATCGACTAGTCCCTGGGCCTCGCCAATTGTTTTGGTCCGGAAGAAGGATGGTTCCACCCGGTTCTGTGTTGACTACAGACGTCTGAATGACATTACCAAGAAAGACAGCTACCCTCTTCCCAGGATAGACGACACATTGGACACTTTATCGGGAAATGAATGGTTTTCCACTCTGGATCTCAAGAGTGGCTACTGGCAAGTAGAAATTCATCCCGATGACCGTGAAAAGACTGCGTTCACCACGGGACAAGGATTGTGGCAGTTCAAAGTTATGCCTTTTGGACTCTGCAACGCACCGGCTACATTCGAGCGTCTGATGGAGACAGTGTTGAGAGGACTTTCCTACGAAGCATGTCTCGTTTACTTGGACGATATCATTATCGTCGGAAAGACTTTCGAAGAGCATCTCGAGAACATTCGAAAGGTACTGCAGAAATTAAAAGAGGCAAACTTGAAACTAAGTCCATCGAAGTGCAATTTGTTTCGTCGGGAAGTACGTTACCTCGGGCACATAATATCCGCCCACGGAGTCCGAACCGATCCCGAAAAGACGTCCGCAGTCCAGAACTGGAGTCGTCCGGAGAATATCCATGACTTACGAAGTTTTCTCGGTCTGTGTACTTACTATCGAAAATTCGTGAAGGGTTTTTCTCAAATTGCAAGACCTCTTCACAAATTGACCGAGACTGGACAGAAATTTCTATGGACTGAGGAATGTGAGGACGCATTCAACGAACTGAAGACGGCTTTAACATCTTCGCCGATCCTGTCGTATCCTCACCCTGACAAGCCATTTATCCTGGACACAGACGCAAGTAAGGAGAGTGTTGGAGCAGTTTTGTCCCAGGAGATAGATGGCCAAGAACACGTCATTGCTTACTGGAGCAAATGCCTTTCAAAGGCAGAACGTAACTATTGTGTTACGAGAAAGGAACTTCTTGCTATCATTAAGGCCGTGGAGCACTTCCATCATTACCTGTACGGCCGAAAGTTCCTGCTCCGAACGGACCATGCCTCTTTAACCTGGCTTCTAAATTTCAAGAATCCAGAGGGCCAAATAGCCAGGTGGATACAGCGATTACAAGAATACGACATCGAGATACGTCATCGGAAAGGAGCATCTCATGGAAATGCAGATGCTTTGTCGAGAAGGCCCTGCATAGACAGTTGTCGCTATTGCTCCAGGGCGGAGAAAAATTACCATCTGAAACATCCCGTTGTCCGCCAAGTTACATCATCGGCATCATCTGAAGATCCCTGGAGTGACGAAAATGTTCGGGCGGACCAATTAGGAGATAGCGACATCAAACCTATTGTGGAGTTTATGGAAAAGTCCGGCAATAAGCCCAGCTGGCAAGAAATATCATCTTACAGTCCGGCAACAAAACAGTACTGGGCTTTATGGGATTCGCTTCGCCTGAGAAATGGAGTCCTGTATCGTAAATGGGAGTCGGACGACGGCAAGATGCTCCGATGGCAGTTAGTACTCCCTCGCTCGAGGATTCCGAAGGTTCTAGAAGAGCTGCATAATGGCTTAACTGGGGCCATTTTGGCATAATGAAGACCTTACAGAAAGTTCGCGAGCGCTTCTACTGGGCTAGGGCTCGAGGCGATGTCGAAAAGTGGTGTCAAGCTTGTGACGACTGTGCTGCCCGTAAAGGCCCGAAGAAACGAAGCCGTGGAAAATTACATCGTTACAATGTAGGAGCGCCTTTCGAGAGAATTGCCCTCGACATCTTTGGACCTCTTCCGCGAACTACGGATGGCAACAAATCCCTAGTAGCAATGACTGCTTTTTTTCTGCTCGGTCGTTCATCGACTCATCGACTCGTCGAATTCAGTCATCGGCAAGTGCACTTTTGTTTATCTGCAATAGATGAATTTTTATTCATGGATAGAAGTGATCTAGACGAGCAGTTTCGCCGAAGGGAAACCGAAAAACAATATCTTATCCGAAAGTGCAGCTCTATAGTCATCGGGCCTTGCAAGGTGTCCCCAGTGGTTTACACTTTACCCAAATTCCTATAAATATTTGCGTAATTTAGATGTGCCTTTGTATAATCTAAGGGAAATTTTGAACAATTCTTGAATTAATCGCATAATTTACTTCAAATTTCTTGTTGGGAGGGGGCAGGGGGGGTGATATCCCCCCCTTGCCCCCTCCCGCAAAATTTAAATTTGAAAAGAAATATTTACAAAAAAATGTAAGTGTTTATTATATAAAAATCGTTTGTAATATTTAAATAATTTTAAAAAAAAGTGTTTAAAAAAAAGAAACGAAAATCTATTTGAGCGTCAGCTGCATTATAAGAAAAACGGAAACTTCATTACAATGAGCAGCTCTTTTGAAACCTCTTTAATGTAAACAGAAAGAAGAGAAATCAGTTAATTTTTAAAAGTTATCCAAGAAATATGAAAGCTAAAATCACACAAAAATTCCTATACAATTGGCAATATTAATTTTTAATTATTAATTATGAATGTTGTTGCTACATACATACATTGGTAAAAAGTGAAATTAATTTCTTACCAATCGAATAATTTGACTATTATTAATAATAGCTGAACAACACTTTGTCAAAATTTCACCCGAAGTCCCAATCTGAGACTAAAATAACGTGTACTTCACACTTTGCCTTACGCATGGCAAGATTCGATGGTCTAGGGGTAGCGTGCTTATCTCGGAATCAGTACGTTCAGGGTTCGGGCCCGGTGGGGGAAGAATTTTTTTTCTTTTCTCTTTTTTTTTTTGTTTGTTCAGAAAAACAGAAATTTAGCATACAAAAAACGAAAACATAGTAAACAGAACGGACATTTTTTGAAAATTTTGCTGCCAGTCGTTTATTTTTTATTAACAAATATATTTTAAACAGTTTATCGGTTTTTTTTCGTTATTTCATCGGAGTCATCGGGAAACGATGATCGGCTTTATGGCCCCCCGAGCGGACATTTTGTACCAGTTGCCGATGAAATTTCCCCTTCTTTGGATGAAAAGCCGTGATCGTCCATTGCTCCTTCTCCTCGGATTTAACTCACCCGCCTCTCATCGACCGATGGATTATTGCTACTAGGGATACATCCTAGTTGTCATTGACTATTTCTCTAAATGGCCCGAAGCGTTTCCTATTCCCGATCAAGAAGCTACGACCGTAGCAGAGGTACTGGTGCAAGAATGGATTTCCAGATATGGAACCCCTCTGCAACTTCATTCCGACCAAGGAACGAACTTTACCTCTGCAGTTTTTAAAGGACTATGTCAACTTCTCTGAATAGACAAAACCCAGACTACGCCTTTACACCCTCAATCCGACGGCATGGTGGAGAGGTTCAATCGCACAATTTTGAACAACCTCTCGCTCCTGGTATCTAGGAATCAAGAAGACTGGGACATGTCCCTCTTCCTGCTGGCCTATAGGAGTGCCGTCCACGAGACTACCGGCTTCACACCTTCCCAGATGCTGTTCGGAAGAGATCTTCGTCTTCCCGCCGATCTAGTGTTCGGCCGCCCTCCAGATGCGCCTTCATCGCCAGAAGAGTACGTGGAAAACCTTCGGGCTCGGTTTGAAGATGTACATCATTTTGCTCGGGAGCGGATCAACCTGAACACGGAGAGGATGAAGAGTCGCTACGACACGAAAGCTACGGGACATGACTTCAACGCAGGTGACAAAGTTTGGTTATGGAATCCTACTCGACGGAAAGGCCTGTCTCCCAAGCTGCAATCGCCGTGGGACGGTCCTTACACAGTCCTAAACCGGCTGAATGACGTCATCGTACGGATTCGTAAGTCACCAAACTCGAAGCCAAGAGTTGTTCATTACGATCGGCTAGCCATCTTATGCGGTTGTAATTAGCTATTTGATTATTAGACCATGGTCACTATGGCGTAGTTCCTCTGTTCTTTCAACTCTCATTTCTTTCCTGTCTTTCTCTTCTCTTCCTCTTTCTTCAACTCTCTTTCTCTCACTACTTACGCCATGTTTAGTGTACATATTTGTAATATATTGGTTTTTATTAATGTGTATTTGTTTATTACATTTATTGCTTATTAGAGTAATTGTTCATTATGTCTATTATTTATTAATTAGAGTGCATTTGCTTACAGTGTTTATTGATTATTTGCTTAAATTATGTTGTTAAGATTTGGTTAAAGGTTGGACACTGTATATATTGTGTGACCTCCTAACTGGGGATTGTACTGCCCGGGACGTGCAGTCCTTTGGAAGGGGGCAATGTTACGAATTTTCGGGGCAACCCGCTGCTCTGGGGCTTAAAATGGTTTAAAATTCGTATTCTACGCTTCAAATACATAAATTTTGCTTTTTGTTGCATCAAAATCGGCCAATTAGAACCGGAGATATGGAGGTTTCGGTTTTCCATTGTTTTTCAATGGAGGTTCTAGAAAACTCGAGAAATATTGGTCCTAGAGCTTAGATCTCTTTACTTTTGAGGACTTATTTTTGGCGCCAAATTTGGCGATATTTTTCAAAAGTCGCCAAGCTTGGCGACTTTTTGGTCATTTGGCGCGTTTTTCCCAATGGGGCCTGGAAGTTGTTTTTCCTGCATTAAAAACGCATAATAACCTAATATTCCTCTTCTATGACGTAATCAATATTCTCGCTTTATGTAGAATCTTCAAGAAATATACTCCTCTTGAAGCTTCCCGCAGTTTCTGCCTCCTCTTTATAAACCGGCGCGCTGCTCCGACAGTTTAGTGCGAGTTGAACGCTCAATGTGTGAAGAGCTCTCAGTACGCTTGTTTTGTGTGAATTGATAGTGCTATAGAAGCTGTGTTTTAGCTTGTTTTATGAAGCTGTTTTTAAAGTGCTGTGTGTAAATTCTTCATTGCTGTGTCTTAAGGGATTGTGCACTATATCCCTTGAATATTTCCACGGAATTTTTGCCTGTGAAAGTGACTTATTTTGTGAGAAATACATCATTTGTGAGAGCTTCTGATCCAAGCGGATTGTTAAAAGCATGTTACTGCTAGATTGTGCTTGTGAATTGTGTACAGCTGATTGTTCTACGAAGTTCTAGAAGCAATAAAGTTCGTGTTCCATCCTGACAAGTGACTTTTTACTTGAACTTTTTACACCAACAGGACTTTAGAACGACGAACCCCAGGAGTAGCAGAGTAATTCCGCAACAGTATCAATCCCTATATGATACCACTTCATAAGGATTACATGCCCTAAAATTCAGAATTTCCTAACAACATTTTTTTTTAAATCTTTTTTTTTTTAACTGTACTAGTATGCTGAAGAAGGGTTCATTTTTGTCATGATTTGGAAAAGTATTCTCTGGACTTTCCAACGATATAAGAAATATATTTTTTCCGATGAAAATTCATCTTTACCAAAGCATGAAATACGTGAAAATATTTTTTTTAAAAAGGCAAAACACAAAAACACTAATAAAATGTGAAACCTGTGAATTTCTTCTTTTCTTTTTTTTTTTTTTTTTTTTTTCGTTTTTTTCACGACAAGCAACAACTGTCTCTTGTACTTTTTAGTCAGTGTGTCTGATTCGTTCCAGATCAGACGCACGGTCTGAGCGCCTATATCGAACACACGGTCAAACTGACAGGCAAATACTAAATTTCGTTTACATTTACATATGTAAGAAAGGTGGAAAACTCTTCGGTGGGGGGCGGGGGAAGTAAAGGCCGGTAGAGAAAACCATAACGGTTCAGCATCACACAGCAATGCGAGTCGGAAACATTGCCTTCGAGTACCCGTTAATAATCACTTTGGAAAATGTGTTGAAGTAGTAGTGAACTTTCCTACTAAGGTTTGTCAAGAACTAATGCACATGTTAAAGAAAACACTTCACTAAAATGGATAGTTCATAAATTCTATTTCACTTCATTGATGAATTATTGAAAAGAAACCCACTGTTTATGAAACTCGATTAAAAAATTAGACAAGTATTTCAACACTTCGTCCAAAGTTGTTATTAACGGATACATGAAGAGAACGTTTCTGACACTACATTCCTTGTGATTCTGAAACGTCCTGTTTCCCTCTGCCATTCCTTGTTTTTTTTTTTTTTTTTTGGCAACAGTTTTGAATCCCCCTGCGTTTAGATTATTATTTATTTTTGTTAAAAGAATTATAACAATGATAATAATCTGATGTGGACGCCACGTGATTTCCTTGTACGTCCATTAAATCATGATTATTTTCGGTGCACTTCATCTAACCTTGTTTCATTTGGAAGATACCAGGTGACCAAAAAAGTCCGTAAAAACTTTAATAATTCATTAAAAAAGAACAAATAATGATAGAAAATTGCGGTTCGCAGAAATAGGTTTATAAGGAGATCGAATTTTCTTTTTAATGACAAGGAAGTTTGTTGTTCCAAATGTTGCCAATACGTGGCGCTGACATGCACAATGGGAAGCAAGTTTCCAATTAAAAAAAGAATCTGAAATCTCTCTAATCTTATCCTTGCAAACCGCAATTTTGTATCACTAGTTGTTCTTTTTTATTGAATTTTTAACTTTGGTGCACCCAGGATGCGTCAAAAGCTCGTGAAAAGTTCAAAAATTCACTAAAAAAGAAAAAATCATGATACTTAATTGCAGATTGCATGGAAAGGATTAGAAAGATTTCAGATTTCTTTTATTGGAAACTTGCTTCTCATTGTGCATGCCAGCGCCACCTATCGGCAACATTTCGAACTACGAACTTTCTTGTCATTAAGAAAAATTCGATCACCTCTAAACCTATTTGTGCAAACCGCAATTTTCTATCATTTGTTCTTTCTTAATGAATTTTTAAAATTTTTACGGACTTTTTGGTCACCCAGTACAATAGTGCACTATTACTAAGGTTTAAAAATTTCTAGCCAAATATTTGAGTTATCGCCAAGATAGGTTCATTTTGAAAGATTTTTTTGGCACCTAATTTGGCGATATTTTACCAAAAGCCGCCAAGCTAGAGATAAGTTTTCTAGATTTTGGGCATAGTCAAAACCGTTGTACAGCTTTAGTATTAGTCCTTTTTGGCGCTCTTTCATTTGGCGACTTTTTCTTGATGAGATAAATGAAATACTGTGGTAACCCACTCATTTTCAGAACGATAGTATGGCAACCCTATTTTCTGACGAATCGCGAGCGTTCGTTGCGCTCTGTTACTTTTGAAACCCGATTTATTCAGCGCGCTGTTTGATTGTTGGATCCGTCATTTACATTTTTTTTTTTCAGCATCGGTGCGCATGGGTGTTAGCGGTCCGTCCCGGTTGAAGGTTTACAGGTAGTTATATCTTTGGTTTGTGAGAAGTTAATTTGATTTTTATTTGTCATCATACCTTCCGTTTTGTGTGTTGTTCTGAGATACCAGGGATTGTTGCAGGCATTTTGGATCCATTCCAATAATAGGCCCATCTTGGGGAAGACCGGCGTAGCGAACAAGAATTTTGTTACCACTTTGTGTAACAACCGGGATTCATTTCTTCAGTTTTTGAGGGAGGTTGGGATGGTTAAGAGGGAACTTATTGTTTTAAGTGTGGAGAAATTAAGAAGATTGGTCCTAAAGAGACCGTTTCTGATGGATTAGTGTGGATATGTATGAAAGTGAACGAGGGAAAGGTTTGTAGGGCTCTCAAAAGTGATTAAGGTATGGGTCGTGGTTCAGCTTCAATAAGTTGAAGTTGCAGATGTTCCACATGACTTCGGAGATAGTGGTGGGTACTTCGACGTCGGATATAGCTGACAACTTTGGCTTTAGTTCTGCTACTCTTGCTGATTGGCGTCAGTTCGTACATGATGTGATTTTAAAGCACATCGAGCTGACGTCGGAGAAAATAGGGAGTGTAGGAAAGATAATCGAAATTGACGAATCTAAGTTTGGGAAGCCCATGTGTGGTAAAGGCAGGGCCCTTGCTAAAGGGGGGGGGATCTCCAGGAGGGGAGTCTCCTCCTTTAAAAGGAGACCTCCCCCTTTCAAATTGGTGAAAAAAATTAACGAAAACGATAATTTACTTTCTGATACACTTGGCAAAATTGCGCAAATCCAGTTGGCAAAAGTAAAAAGTTAGTAATATACGTTGATAAAGAAATAAGTTGGTAAAACCGATATTTGACTTCGCAGTTTATTGATATCTCCACCCCCCTAAAAAAAATCTTAGCCATTGCTCCTTGTAAAGGGCATTATGTGTAGGGTTAATGAGTTTTCTGTGGTTTTTGACGGTGTGGGTAGGGGTTTGGGAAGGCTTTTTATCGCTGCAATACCCGATAGGACTCGTGAAACTTTGATCGGTGCTATCCAAGAATGGATAAAGCCGAGTACTGTGATTTATAGTGACTGTTGGAAGGCCTATGGTGCTATTTGTAGGGAAGGTTTTGATCACTTCAAGGTGAATCATTCTATGCATTTTAAGGACCCTGACACTGAATGTCATACGAATACTATTGAAAGTACATAGAGGCATGTTAAGATTCCTTTGATGTCTCATAATCGTCAAACTAGTTTCTCCTATTTTGGGGCTAATTATGTTTCGGCAAATCGTGCCGGGAGAAAAACAGAAATGTGTTTAGTGCATGTAAGGGAAAATAATTTCGAAAACTTTGAATATGTTCTAAAATCATCATAAGACATGTTTGTAGGTGCGGTTTAACATAGTAAATTTAATGTCAACACATACTTTCGACTGTGTTTGTGTTTTTTTAGCCTTCATAAGTTGTTTTTAGGCAAGAGCTTCATGGAAGAGCAAGAGCTAATTCCCTTTATTTTTAGGAAAATTATTCTGGCTATGATTTTTTATACTATTTACTATGATATTTTATACTAGAGCTTGGAAGAGTAGCAGCTTATTTTTATATGTTTTCTGTTTAGTCTGGATCTTTTTATTGTTTCATTTATCGTTATTTGTTGCATATTTTGTTTTATGGATTTTTACCCTGGATATATTTTTATGTTGCATATATATATATTGATTTTATGTGTATAAATTTTTGTTGTTTGGTTTTAAGAAAAAGGGGGGCGCTAAATAAATAATAAAAATATTCATTATGGGGGGCAGACTCCCCCCCCCCCGAAAGTTTCAAAAAGAGCACTTCGCGAGTTTCTGAAACAAAAGATTCAAATTTAGGTCGCGGCACATTATTTGAAATATCTACCTATCGCGATTGAATGCCATTGATATAATTTAGTCTGACGTTCGTCCTTCTAGAAATTATTGTAGACAGAAAGTGCAGACAGTACGAAATTATTGCAGACATTACGAAATAAACAATAAACAAAACAGAGATGAGAGCAGAGTAATTTGGAACAATTTTATTTCCTTTCAAATGTGCTGGAAAAACCAGTTTTTGTGAGGACAAGTTAAATAACAATTACAATTTTGATTCAGCGGGTAAAAGCCTATTGTGTCAAATTCGCGAAGATAAATTTATTTATTTCTTTTCCTGGACCATTAGGCAATATTGAGAGTAGAGGAGGCATGCCAATCGTGCAAGATAAAAAACAAGAACAATGTACAATCATGTAAAACGAATTACTATTGCCAAAACTCTCTCCAGAGTAATACTATTCCCTTTCTATTGCAGTAGCTTCATTATTTTTCTTCTTTGAACTACATTTCGGACATCAGTGGATTCATGTTGGAATATAATTACGCTAGCTGCATACTACGAGCTATCAGACTATGCCATAAGAAATTTTTCACAGTCAAATCGCGTGCACTATCCTGTGAATTCATTCTGTTGAAGGCAGTTTTCTACAAGCATCGAATTTAATAATAGGTACGTGTGATCTTAGACTTATTTGAAACAAAAATTTTAAAATAATGCCATTGGTTTTTAGTAAAACTTTGGGGCCTCGTGCCCGCGCACATGGCCGCCGTCGTCCGCCTGCGAGCGGCGAGGTCTTAGGTTCGATCCGCATGCACCCCTATTGTGCTGCAAAATTGTACTTTGAAATAGATGAAGTAGTGCTCAGAAACAATTAAGATGAAGGCCTAAAAGAACCATACATCTCTATAAAGTCTCTCTCTCTGTCGAATCCAAATGATTAATTTCATATATTGTTAAAATAAAGTAATTAGGGCGCTGGGGGGGTAAAATGGGTAGGCATACTTTTTTATCAAAAATATAAACAAATTGTTTTTAAATTATATTTGTTTTTTACCCTATATTTTCCGACATTATTTTGCAAGATTTATAGTTATTAAAAAGTTTATTAATTACATTTGGAAACGTAATATTAGCTTTTATCAACTTATTGAATCCATCTTCTTTTCTTGTGTCTCCAAAGAACTTTCTAGAAACTAATATATTCCTGAAAATTTGCGATGTTCTGTTATAATTTTCAATTTATAAAAGGTCTAAGCAGCTTATAATCAGAAAGAATGTAAAAAGTTTTAAAAGTATTTTTCTTTCAATTTATATTTTAGTGTGGTTGAGTAAAATGGGTTGGTTATACAGATAAGCTTAGTTAATATTGTGTTTTTCAAATCTCCTAATGAACGTTTTAATGAGTATAATTGTTACCTACCAGTAATTGAAAATATTGGCTAAAGAAAAAAAGAAAAACAACTTCGAAACAAGCTATTTACATTTTTTATCAAAAAGAAATGCCTCGTCATTTTACCCCCACCTTACACTGCATCAATAAGGTGTCGGAATACAATGTTTATTCAGAACCTAAGTCTAACGTCCCTGGACATAATATTTTTAATTTTGAATAATTTGTAAGTCATGATAGAAAATAAATGAAGTTTGATGAAGCGGGCTAATTTTTTTTTAATTTGTTACCCATTCTAATCCACTTTATGGTGAAAACAGCTCTTAATAAAGTTTAATGATTTTGTACTTAAAACTAATATAATTATATAAATATTTTTACTTCTGGAATAAATGAATGCATTGTATAAAGTAACATAAAAAAAGTTTCATTTTTAACGTTATTAGTACAGCCAATGATTAAAAAAAATGCCACTTTTAAATCCACTTTACTCCCTCCCCCAATCATTGCAATTCTTCTTTGAGAGAACTTTCGTTTTCCATTTCGGTATCCTTTCGGTTTGCGTATGAAATTTGATAGTTTTCGTTTATCGCCTTTTTAATGACGAATGAAAAAATGAATTGTTATTAATTACTAACTATTACTTGTTATTAACTATTTACTTAAAAGTTTGAAATTTAGTATTATATTCAATTTTTAGTCAAGGGCTCCGCCAGGAATTTTTGCAAGGGTGGGCAAAATGTCAGAGTGAGACACTTGTGTTCATGCACACGCGTTATATAGCGTGTATACACACACACACACACACACACATATATATATATATATCTGATTTCCGGTTTGTGAAAAAAATACGTGATGGAAAATGACGTTTTAACAAATGCTGAACTCAACATAATGAAAGTGTCTTAATTATACAAAATTTCAGGTATTCTTTCAAAATTTAAGCTCGGTGTAAAATATAACATCAAAACATAAATATACAGGAAATATCAAACATTTGGAGGCACCGTATTTTTAAAAATATTCCATATAATATACAATATCTTACTTAATCGCTAGTAGATAAAACCCGTTATGGAAGCAATTAATACAGGATCTTATATTATTTTACACTATAATATTTTTCATACACGCATGACTTTGTGAGGTACATAACGTAAATGACCACATTATATATCGTATAATGTACTCAGTATTAATTATCTGATTTAACATCTACGTACTATGTTTCATTAAAATTACATTTTTTAAAAGTGAATTACGGATTCGAAAAAAAATTAAAATGCTCAGTTTACATCTATCAATTCCTTGATTGATCGAATCCGATTCACGTAAAAAAACATCAGTGACTCTTACCAGTTTATCGGAATTAAGAGAAATCGTGGAATACATTTTTAAACATGCGGCAAAAGTATTTGTATAGATTTGCGAATCGGTCAGCCCAATAGTGTGAATTTTATTACACTTTTCAAATTAAAATTTTTCTCATAAATCGTAAATATGGCGAATACGTTCCAAAATAAAACAATGTCGTACATGTTACATCTTTTAATTTTTCTACCCAAATAAATCAATTTTCTTAAGTTGAAAATTGCTAAAAATCAGAGAGAGGGTAGATTTTCAGATTTTTAAAGTAGTGCACTAGTTTTTTTTTTTTTTTTTACATAATTATGAAAAATTTCACGCCGATCGTACCAACAGTGTGATTTTATTAATCTTTTTTAGAGTAACTCTCTCTTTTATCTGTTTGGAGTAACGGTGTTAAAAGTTGTTTGGAGTGACGCAACTTGATATTATTACACCTAGGATCTTTTCCTAAGATGATAATGAAATTTGTTGTAATTAAGATTTCAACAACTTTTGAAATTCATACATATCCAGTCGAACTCTGTTAAAACAAGAGAGTAAAAATATGAAAAAAAAAACAGGCACGTAATAAAATTAACTACTATAATTAACTTAAATGATTTTTTTAGTGCAAAATTAACTTTATGTTTAATGAATATAGAATTACTATGCTTCAACCTCGCCAAAGTTCATCGTGGCAATATGCATAATAGCAAAGTATTCCTCATACAGGGTCTGTAGCCAACAGTCTGCAATCTGTTGATATGGATTTGCTTTCTGTTAGAGAGCATATTGATAATTTTATGCATTCCCGTCACTTCTAGAAGAGTTAGATAATTTTTAAGCTCTTCTCAGCACTTGAAATGGTCGATGATGAAAGCTTGACATATCGTCTCTAGCAACTGCGTTTGCAGTATTGTGCTAACTATATTGAAATGGGTTAGAAATGAAAGAACGTAACATTTTCTAACGAGAAAAAAATTAATTTAGATGGTGCCAATGGTTTAAAGTACTATTGGAGGATTTTTAGGAAAGAACCGTAATCTACCGTCAGCAATTGCTTATAATGGAAGAAGTTAAATTGTATTTTCAGAAGGTCGTCAGAACTCATTCGAGTACAGCTTAACCTTAGAAAAAAACTTTTTACCATTTGCATGGGGAAATGATGGCTTCAATTTCATCTTTATGCAGGATAATACACGTATTCATTCTTCAAATAATGTGAAAAACTGGTTTGAAGAACAAAATATTGCTCTATTAGATCACTTACCTAAATAGTCTAGATCTTAACCACATAGAAAATGCTTTGGCATAACTTGTTCGAATGGTTTATGGAAATGAACAGCAATATATATCGATTACAGAACTAAGAGCTTCAATAATTCAGACGTTCACATTAATTGATCCGAAATATATTCAAAATCTTGTTTTATCCATGAAGGAAAGAAACTCAAGTGAAGAAAAGAGTCTTTCCAAAAAATTAGTTACATTTTATTTATGGATTTCATAAATCAATTTCCATATATAAAATTCAAAATATTGAATATATGTTTTTATTTATTGATGTGAATGATTTCTTCTTGTATAAATTATTGGTCATGCATAGCATGTATAACATATGAAATATGAAACATTTTCAATGAATAGAAATAGTTATTTTGAAAAATATGTGATTTCATTAATCAATTTTCACCACTGTATATATTTCTCCCAGGAACGCAACTCAGAGCGAGCATGCCTCTATGTAACTAAATTAGTAAGTGAAGATTATGTTTTTGAAACAACAGCGACAGCAATGGATATACGATCTTTAATATTTTCTGTCGGTTAAATAAAGCCGAGGGCAGACTGGACAGCGAATTTTTCTGTATCCTTCTCTCTGTTAAAACCTTTTGAGAACATAAAACATACATTAAATCTCAGACGAACACTGAGGCAATCTATTAATCATACCATAATCGAAAATGGTATTTCCATAATCCCTTTCTCGGTATCAAAGATCAATAAGTGATCTAATGTGTAATCCATAATGCATTTCATGTTCGGCATTAAAAGTGTATCGCAAGAATTGTAACCAAGCATCTAGGGGTTGTTTTTTTTTTCTTCACCGCGTTTTTAAAGCATTGAGTATTTCCAACGTGTCATGAATAACGTGACCATTTATTTTTTTCCTTCAAAACGGGACATTTACTACTTTTTTGACAATAGTATATTTATTTTCTTCCTCAAAACGGGACATCTACTGTTTTTAAGGTAATAGTATAGGGAGACTGAATTTACAGGTCTGGGTATCTTTTAGTTGTTAAGTTTTTGATATTAACATTAACACAAGCGCAGAAAAGCTTGTGTCAATGTTAATATCAAAATAAAATTTAAAAAAACCTTTGCTAAAACACACGTATATTATAAAAAATAGTGTATGACGTACGTTTCGGGTGGTACAAGGGGTAGGCCTTTCTTCGACTTCAAAAACACCATCCGACACAAAGCAGGAAGGTAGGAAAGTAAGAAATGTAAACAAAAGGACACCCAAAAAAAAAGGAAGTTGTCATTTGGAAGGGAAAAAATTCTTAGAAAACCAGAGTGAGAAGGGAAAATAAAGTGGAGAGCGGGGGAGGGGGGAGGAATAAGCAAAAGAGGAACATGACTTTAAAAATGAAATTAAAATTAAATATATTGAAATAGTTGACGAAAAAGAACATTAAAAGAACAAACACAAAAACAATATATCCTCCCATCGTTTTCTTTGCGTCTCGAGAGGGGAGGACGTATGGTCACCTTAGTCATGAGTAAGGTGAACGTCCCGTTTTTAGGTGGCTTGTCCCGTTCTCCCCAAGCACAGCTTCGGGACACCGTAAAGTCCCGCTTTCAGAAAATGTCCCCTGCAATGTCACGTTTTTATTAAGAGAGCAACCCACGGTGACGATTTCAATAAAGGCCGCTAAAAATCTAAAATCATCCAACGGCAGTGTCTGTAAAAAAAAATAAAATAAAAAACCTGACCTTCTTTACTCCCCTCTCGAGAAGCAAAGGAAACGCCGGGGGGGGGGGGATGTATTGTTTTGGTGTTTGTTCTTTCAGTGTTCTTTTTTTTGCGCGTTTTCTTAACAACTAAAAGATACCCAGACCTGTCAATTCAGTCTCCCTACACTATTACCTTAAAAACAGTAGATGTCCCGTTTTGAAGGAAAAAATAATTGGTCACGTTAGTCATGAGGCGTATTTGTTTCATGCTTCATATCGTGTTTCGAACTATCCTTACGTTAAGATTCGCAGAAAAAGATGTATCCTATTAAGTATATTAAGAGTTCTTTCATGCATCTATTATAAATTTTATTTTAAAAACAAAATGCAATTCTACTTCCAAGGTATAGGCTGTTCATTAAATGAGTGACCCATTTCGGAAGTAAATAAGTACAACACGGTTTGAGATTTTTTTTTAATGCCCCTTTTGCAGCATTTTTATTAGAAAACCAATTTCGGTAAATACATTTTGTTCTCCTTTCTCATACTCATAAATACGTACCTCAAGTTCATCTGCATTTGCCTAAACATATTGCTGAAAGTAAAACAAATTGTAGAAAATATATAAAAGATAGCTAGCTGGCGAAAAATGGACATTTGTGCATTTGTGGTAACACTCGATGAGAGGCATGGGTATATTTAAGTGACTGAAATAAAAGATTAATTTTCTATTGATCAACTGACGGGAATTACTATATGCAATGGACGACCATTTGCCTATGTACAGAGAAGTTCGCAAAGTGATTCATGTGCTTGCAGGAATTTGTTAGAAGCAAATTAAAAATAAAAAATGTCTCAAGTAAAGCTAAAATTAATTCACTCTTCTATCAGTGGAATATTATAAAACCAATTTTTGAAATTCCAGCCTTATATAGAAGGGACATTGATAAAAGTTGAGCTTCATATGGACAAAGCCTCTAGTCACACGTCTAAATCAACTACCGCTATTTAGCAAAGAAAGAACCAGAAACAGGAATAAAGTGTGTCCCATTTGATGAAATACCAGCAAAATCACCTGACACTTCTGCAATGGACTTTTGTGTTATCGGTTTATTAAAACGAGCTATAATATAACGGCATCCACCAACCTTGAACAGACTTGGGAAAACGGTTCAAGAGGAATGTGGAGTAAAATTGACTTGACAGTACTAAGAAAAAGTTCATTTTCTGGATAATTCGAGCTAGAACTATTGTCAAGAATCATGGCTATCAGACAGAAGCAAATCGCTCCAAAAAAATACGGCATTTACAGATAAAACTTAACTATCAAAATCCTTTCTATAAAGTGAGAACGACCTTCTGTTAGTTGCTTCAATTAAGTGTGTGTTTATAGAGAGTCTTTATTTGCAGCTTCATGCCATTGCACAGCTCAAGTGGAATTAGCATGATAGTACATTTCTGTGTACTCCAAGCTATTGTAATTATGCGAAAATTTCTGTTGGTTACTTAGCCATATTGGAATTCCTGAGAATGAAAAGGCGAAAGCATTCATTAGACATAATATACTTCCTTACACAACTTTATCTTGACCTCAGTGGCGTATCCAAGGGGGGAATAGGGGGTCACAACCCCCCCCCGCCATGAGGAATTTTTTGCCACACAAAATGTATATTCTTCACTCCCTTATCACACACACGTATACATATATGTGAGTTGTAGTAGTCGTAAAGCCCCCATGAAAAATTTCTGGCTACGCCACTGCCTGACCTAATTACTTACATTCATTTTGACTTGAACTTTTTGTGGTCTTTAGCATTTACATATATTATTACTTATTTGGTGAGATTCTTTTGCATTTCTATGTCCCGTTGGCGCCATAGATATGGGAATCTAGATTGAGCATAACGAGAGAAAACTTGTTGCCTCCAAACGTTAGCCATAAAAGTGGCATGCGCGTACACAGAATGGCAATAACTTAAATTATAATGGTATTTTCAAATATTTTAAAGCAATCTGTGTTTTAAAAAGTACTCGTATCTAAATATTTTCCCTCCAATTTCTTTAGAAAAATAATTTTTTCTAAAGTAATACGATAAATGTTCTATTTTAAATACATTGGCGATACCTATGGTAGTGGCATAAATGGAGTTAGGTTTTGGAATCAAAAAGCAGACGATTAGAAGCATTAAATGTTTCATCTTGGTATTCCTAAATCTCTGTTCGGCGCAGCATATCCTACCTGGATCTTGTGTCATTCTCATATGCTCAACCAGCCAACTTTAATTGTAAAATAAATAAATAAATAAAATCGGATAAAAGCAGCTACATTTGATGCAAAACCAGTTATAAATTCTACTCTAACACCTTGGCATTGGAGAATCATTCATAATAAGCGTATCTTAATCACTAAGCGATAGAAATATTTTACAATCAAAACTGGAAGTCACAGTACGGGCATTTTTACGTCTCAGCCGCTCCAAAGACCAAACGGAATACTATCGAAAATTCATCGGGGTAACAAAAGTAAGACTGGAACATTATTTCAGAACTTTGCATCAAACCTGAAGAGTAAATTAATGCCCTTTACCCGAGGGAGCTTTATATATAAAGACACTGCGTACACTTATCCATTCTCATGACTGTGAGACAAGCATCGCTAATTTAGAAGTCTCTGGAGTCCCAAATTTTCTGCAAGCTGCGTCGACTTTGGCCAAGTAAGTTGACAAATGACTTTTTTTTTCAATTTGCGGTAACAAATGATATGGATATTTTTCACCATATGAAACACAGACTGAGAGGGCGGAGGGGAATATTTATTTATGATCAATATTTTCGATGACGCAGATTAAGTTTTTTATAAAAGCTTTGGGGAATGAATCGCATTATTTGGTTAAACTGAGATGAGACAAAATTAGAACTCTATTAAAAGTTTGTCAGTCCATAACGCTTTTTTTTAATCTCGTATTAAAGGTAGATGTGAGTAAGGGACATCACTCCTCCCAAAATTTAGTTTTTTGTTAATTGAATGTCAACAAATCAAGCTTTTTTCTGACAAATTCTACTTTTTCCACGCTTTGAGCCCTCTCCGTAATTTTTTTACTCGCTACATGCCTGATGAAAGTCAAAGTAAAACATTTAGACTAATAGTTTATTATTTTAACTTACAATATATGACTTGAAAAAAAAAAGAGCCTTCCGAGAAATGAGAAATGAATGTAAATGATCCTATTTTACATAAAATGGATGTGTATGTGAACATTCCAACTAACCACCACGCACCTACAAACTAACCACTCCCTTCCACGAAATTGTGCACCTCACCATGGCTGAGTGGATAAGTCACTTAAGATAACCATCCACACATAGACAGAAAAATTGATTTCTAATCTTCCTACATTGCAGAATCATTTTTGCAGCTGAAGAAGGGTGGACCATTTATACCGTATTATCTAGTTTTCCACGATCCTTTTTTTTATTACGGAACTCGATTTTTTTTAATTCGATTACCCAAAATAATTAATTAAAGTAAGTTTATTGAAAAATACTCGATACTGTGATAAGTATGCCATTCATTAAATAGATCTATATGACTATCATCACAATTATAAGACTGCTTAGAGTGACGAAATTACATGACTGTTGTGATGTCAATTGATTAAGTCAGATTTAGATAATTTAAGGAACATAATGTAATATAAGTTACGAGATAATTTTTATTGATATTATTTGTAAACTCTAGTAAAACTAAACAAACTATTATTACTATCATAAAGATTAAAATTCAACTAGTTACACTAGATATTAGATTTTCATTATTGGTTTTATTCTTATTTGTAGCTTAATTATAACAGAGTGAATAGAGTTTATTTTCCATGAAATAAAGATCTTTTTTATAAACCTTATATTACACACATAAACATCTTTAGTACAGCTGATTTAAAACGAAAAGAAAATCTTTTTCATATGACTAAGGCGGTCGGATTGATGGGAATCTGACGGGATTGAAATTCGTACCAGATCGCAATTCCTACTTCCACTCTATTACAAATTGGTCATGAATCTTTGCACGGTTTATATAGCACCTCGTCATGGGTGTATGAATTCTCCCGTTGTGGGCTTGTATTTGCGCGCGAGGGCATTCGCTGTGCTGCAACAGGGGCATTCAAAGACCCAAGCCGAGAACCAACGATGGGACAAAATGAAGAATCGCTGTCTCGCGTCCTTGCAACGTTTGAAGGGAACAAGTTAAATGCTTCTTCCGTTTCGTCTACCTCAAAATGATCACCTGCGTCTTCTTTCAAGTGTTGCTCATGCAGTGCCGGTCCTATGGTATTTTCCGAAGTGGTGCAAACTGCAAAAAATGCACCCTCCCACAAAACCGCAACTGGAGTGGGGGGTGGGGCGAACTGAGTAGGTGGCCCAGGCGCCACGTTGAAGGGGCGACAAAATCGGTAATGGTACCAAAGAAAAAAGTGCAACAATTAAAGTTTACCGAGGGTGATGTAAACTTAGCTGCGGCCTACACGCACATGTTGCTAGAAAAGTTTTCATAGTATTTATTTTTCAATGCAGTGTTTATCTTTGGCATACAGAAGTTCATATCTCTGAAGCAATACAGTATTTACATGATTTCTTTTTCTGAACGGATCGTAATCAAATCTGATATATAGACTATACACGAGGTGCGCTAAAGGAATTTTTTTTTTGAGAGTTCAAAAAATGTCCACTAAATGGCAGTTCGCATGGAAAAACATCAAAATTAACAATTCAAATAACCAATTCAAAATGTACGAACAATTCCATCATTTATTCTATGGTTTTTGAGCACTTTATTCTATGGTTTTTGAGCACTCATTAACTAACTTGGATCATTTTAGGAGCTGACTTCACAGTGCAAAGAGCCAACTAGTTTATGGATTTTTTGACTAAACTTTCTGAAAATCTTTGAGCACATCTCGTGTACAGTCCATATGCCAAATAGGGTGGCCATGGGCTCATCCATTTCGGCTACAAAATGCGAGTCACAAGGCCAGTCCAATTATAACCAAACTGTAGATGTATAGTAAATTTTGGCGCCCCCTCAGAAATGGCGACCGGTGCGGTAGCACTGTTCCCTCCAGCATAGGACCGGCTCTGTGCCCATGGCCTTTGGCGTAGCCAAGGGGGGGGGGGATAGGGGGTCACAATGAGGAATTTTTTGCCATACAAAATGTATATTCTTCACTTCCTTATCACACACTCATATATACATATATGTGAGTTGCAGTAGTCGTAACCCCCCCCCCCCCCACCATGAACAATTTCTGGCTATGCCACTGCCCATGGCACATGGCTAGATACGCCTGTGAGCTTAGTGGAAAGCCAGAAGTAAAGTTTATGTCACCGGAACAAATCCTGATTATGGTGACCTTTCAAATCAAAATATTATGATACATTTGGGGGAACGTACCTTCCCCTCTCCCCTCCCACCGACCTAGCGCACTATGATGTCGCTGAAAAAGAGAGCCGGGCATGAAATAACTCTCACCTCTGATATTTCAAAACAGAAAATGCCTCGTAATAACATAATCAGTAAATGTTTGGACAGCAAAGGGAATAAGAAGATCGGAGTTTATTTCTTAATTGTCTCTGCGGATAGCGTTCGCCCAATTTATGATTGCTGTAAGAGTAATGGACTCTTTATTTAATATTAACCGGGGTAAAACAGGGAATTTCAAAATAAATACTTGACGTACGCAATCGAATCTTCACCAAGAGTACTCTGATCATCCCCCCTAAAATAAAAGTTCGTTCAGAAAATTCGTTGATTAGAAATCTTAATAAAATTTGCATCAGGAAATGTATACTCTTTGAGAACATTTTAATATTAAAGACAATTTCAAGCACTAAAATTAATTTTTATAAGTCTATAAAAAATGGACATAATTTTATGTCTCGAAATCATCAGGGCCCGATTGTGAATAACAGGGACCCTGGGCATTGATGAATTTGGGGAGGCCCCATCCATGAATTTTGGTATATAAAATACAATATTTCAGTAGAACATTTGAAAATGGGGGCCTGGACAAAGACCCGATTTGTCCATGGCCCGATAAGGCCCTGGAAATCATTCCATTTTAGGAAAAAGCAATTTAGAAATTTTAACCCTCTGAGTGTCTTGCAAAAAATGCAATATTGTTTTCGCTCTACAGTAACTTTCAAACAGTGGCATGACCAACTATTGTGCAAGTAAGTGGCCACAAATATGTAGTGCAATATCGAGAGGAAAGAACATAAAAACTAAACTAAGCTCAGACTGATGCAGAATACTGTTTAGAGGGGAAGTTTAATTAAAACCGCACTCAATATTATGCGTTGATTTGTCAAAACATGCATAATATAGTGTAACAAAATGTTGCAATAAATGATTTTCTGTGTTATCCGAGGTATGCTCGGTCCCGGATAATCAAAGTTCTACTTTATGTCAAACCAGAGCAGCTACAACACAACTTGGCGAACAGAAACAAAAAAGAATAAAGTAGGATGTACATATATATAGTTACATGGGTATATTGGTGTATGAACATATAAATAAGAAATGACGCCCCGAATAATGACGCTCGAGTTGCATTTGTGTCACTCTAATATTCTCCTGGACGTAAAAATGACGCAGTGATTCTTCTGCCGCCAAAGAACGGGTAATTGGAAGCGGGACTGAAATTGGATGCAAGCTGCATTTAGTATGTTCTTTATTTCCTGTCACAGGTTTTCCACCCATTGAAAGGCACACCATGAGCAACATTAGAAGCGGATTTTTTCTTTATTTTTTCTCTCTCCAGGAAGAAAAGCAGTTAGTCAGTACTTGCGTTACACTAAATAATTCAAAGATAAATGCCAGGGGATGACTTTACTTTTAAAG
Source organism: Cheiracanthium punctorium (assembly GCA_038373885.1). Taxonomy (NCBI): domain Eukaryota; kingdom Metazoa; phylum Arthropoda; class Arachnida; order Araneae; family Cheiracanthiidae; genus Cheiracanthium; species Cheiracanthium punctorium. The sequence goes on from JAWZYV010014282.1 coordinate 65,598, forward strand.
TCGTTTGTATGAAGTTTTCAGAGTAAAGAAAAAAATAACTGCACAGGTTTTTTTTCATCTCAACGTGTACAGGTAAAACCCCGTCAAGCTTTTTTTTTTTTTTTTTTTTTTTTTTTAAAGGAACCACGAGATTCACGATTTATTTATATTCGTCCTTGTTAGTAAACAAGAAGCCACAGGGGGCGGTTTTATTGGGCTTAAGCAACTTTTTAACTGTATATTTTGTTTGGGTCAATTAAGTTTTTTTTTTTTTTTTTTTTTTTTAATGATAGTCTCTTATATTGGTTACTGACACAAAAAGCCTGTTTTTATGAATAGTTGTTATAATCTTGTCCCCCCCCCCCCCACGCGGAGTCGTGCGTTCCGGGGAAAAAAATTTTAGCTCTACAACACTGTCTGCAAGTGACAATGACGTCATATTTGAAGTCACGGTCATCAGGCTTCGAAGGGAAAATTGCGATTTCAATTGGTTTTAAATAGTTTTTCCAGATAACATAGTTTAATATTTTTTCAGTAAAATAATCGTCTGCATGAAGAATTGATATAAGAGTGTCTGTTTACACAAAACGGAATCTTTCGAATGCGAAAACTTTCCGCGCGTTTCCAGAAGACCACTTAATTCGATTTGGGTATGTAATAAAAATTTAATTTGAAGTGATTTATTTTAGGTGGACGAAAACGAAATATAGTGAGTGTATACGTATTTTCGTCATATGTTTTTTCTACCGCCCGTTGTAAGTGCCTCCCCAACGGGCTCTGACTTCTAGTTGCTTAGATTCTTCTTCCTCTTCAAGGATTAGGCTTTAAAAGCAACTACTGCATTTCCTTCTTCAATTGAAAAATTAGCTTATTCTCAATTATAATGCTTTAAAATTTTTACATGTATTTTGAAAATACATGTACAGGTACGTAGCCAGGGGGTAGTGTGCTATGGAGTCCTGGGCATCCGCCCAAATTTTGGATTTTGGTTTATTGAATGTCGATAAATCAAACAATTTGCGAGAAATTCTACCTTTTTTCTTTTACTTTCGCAGCTCCCCAACCCCGAATTTTTTTTCTTGCTACGTCCCTGCACTGTTTTTTTTTTTTTCCAATTCAGAAAGTATTTTATAATCTGTATTTTTATGTATACAAATCAATGTATCTTTTATTTTGTATCGAAAACACATTTTCGATGTATTTTGCCCAACTCTGTAATCTCCCACGATAGCATCTTTTAGGCAATGGTTTTTCTAATCATAGCGATATTCTTTTATATTTTTCGCTAGAGGCTAAATATTTTTAATTCCTTCCTGTTGTCTTCATTTTTGAGCTTATCTAAAATTCTGCAGTTCTTCAGTTGAAATATCTGTAACTTTATTTGAATATCATTATCATATAAGAGGGAAATGTCACATCCTAGATAGGCAAGTTTTGAATTTGTTAAGTAACTGTACTATCGATAACTGTTTTTATTAGATTGTTACAAATTTGTTGTTTAGATTCAGGGACATAAATCGTATGCGGCCGTAATTCGTTAATCATGGTAACCATGTTGCTTTTTTCTTTTTACATTTTTTTCATTTTTCTTTAATTATCTTCTAAAATAATTCAATCTACGAAATTTAAATTAGCTGACTGACATCCTTGAAATTTTTCCTGATTTTTAAAAATATTTATCACGTGTTTGCCTGTGGTTTGGTTACTGAGTAAATCGCACGGAAGGATGTTTTAAAGTGATCCTTAACTTTCAACGACCTTGCAAAAAATTTTTCTTTAAATGCGACCGTTGTAAAGGAATGCAATGCCATGTTTAAAAAACCTAAAATTTAATTTTATGTGCATGGTAGTTTAATAGCACGGAATACTTAAGTTAATGCTGTTAGCAATATTATTCAAGCTTTTGAAAATTTTATGTATGCACAGGATTCCGAAGATTTTAAGAATTTTTGAGACGATCTGCTCTTTCTAGGTTTAATTTTGTCTAGAAATTCATATTCTGCTATTCAATTAATTAAATATTCTTTGTTTCATATAAATAGATTAATTAAAGCTTTGGATATTGATCATTAAAATCCCTCTTGGACGGGCTTCGGTTTCGCGATGTTCTGCGAAGTTTGGCTGTATTTTGCGACTGTTGGCGATATTTATTCAAATTTATCCTCTACATTGTTAAAGTTGTCTAAACTCAGGGGCTTTCACAGTCACAGATCCCTTTTAAGATCGCCTTTAAAAAATAATCTTGAACCCAGGTGTGTCTATGCAACGATGGATGTGAACAGTTTAAACTTCTGTTCAATGGCAAAACCTAAAACTATACAACCCGCCTCCCGACAAGTGCAATTTCCTGAACTTGGTGTAAAAGGAAAAACATAACAGCAGCTGTTTTTTCGGAGGCATATGGAGGGTTCAATTTAAATAAAAAGTATCTATCAGATACTAATTAGATAAATTAATTAGATGAGGCCGACAAAAAAATCACCTTTTTAATTGGATTTTTTTTTCTAACTCTTAACAACTGATAGTAACTGATCCATTATTATAGTTAGAACATAATAGTTTCCCTGACATACTCGCAAAAAGCAATTTTCAACGATAGCATTTCTTTACAAAAAGATTACAATGAACTAATTATGTGATAGTGATCACCAAGTGAAATCATATCCTTATTGAAATTACTCTGCCAATTCACTATCAATGTCCGTTTCCACCCCTTCTAAGGAAAGACTAATATACTCGGTAACAAGAAGCAAAACAATAAAACTCTCTTTAGGGCTAACGGATTTTTTTTTTTAACTGGTGAAAAAATGATCTCTTTTCTGGATATTTATTCAGGAAATATCTTCTGAAACATTTTTATGGATGCTCTCCATCGAAAGCAGTGTCTGCAGCATTCATTGCTCTTCTGCAGGAGTACTCAAAAAGATTCTAATACATTACGGTACATATAAGGCAGTTTGGACATACATTCATCCATTCCAAGCACAATACAATAGATGTCTTTGACAGCTTATTCTTCGTTTGAGTAATGAAAACAACATTAGTATTTTTACAGGGTCTCGCAAAATTAGACAGTAATACTATTGCTTTGAGACCGACCGATCGTTTCTTTTTCTGGTCAGGGGTGGATTCAGAAAAGTTTCAACGTGCAGGGGAGGGGCAATGTTTTTTAAAAGGTGGGAAAAAAATGAACCACCCCCTTTTTCTTTAGGTATTATTGATTCGTTCATCTCACGTTTAGTTAGTTATATGTGTAATTCAAATTCATCACATGAATGTTATAGTGTACATAAGGAATTAATACGATAATTTTCTGTTTTCATTGTATATGTGTTGTAATGTGATTTCTAGATTTACAAATGGGTCATTCCACGTCAAATCAAACACAAAATTGGAAAAAGTTCAACACGCCATTTCAGATTTTCTTCAAATTTTGTGTAAATAATTTATAGAATAGAATAACTCCAAATCTCAATTTTGAAGGTTTTATGACAGGGGTGGCGAACCAATGGCGCGCGTGCCATTGTTGCCACGCGACACAATATTTTGGGCACGCCACCGATCAAAACGGTTTGCATTTTAATTAAAAATAACGCATATTTTAATATGAATTACACATATAACCTTTTTTTGTTAGTTAATAAAGAGTTTTGAGTTGTTAATATTTAGTTCTATAATTTTATCAATAATCACTAGGCCTCACCACGGCATAGTGGTTATGCCATTGAAAATGGTAGATGGGCGAAGTGTGAAGGTCCCGGGTTCGGGTCCCATCGCGTGGCTGTCGATATAACGGTCTGGAGTTTTGGTAAGTTTTCTCCAGATGTAACGTGAATACGCGTTAGAACCTCTTAGAAAGTCCTCCTACTAAGGCACCCCTTCCCTTTGCAGATCCCCCCTAGTGTAGCGTTGCCATAATCACACACAACAACAATAATCACTAAGTCAAAATTATTTGACGGCTCGACTATGTCCTCGTTAAACATTTCTTTAGAAAAAATGGCACGTTGATCCATAAAGGTTCACTATTCTATTATAATTAATTACCGAGAAATTAACTATGCAAATTTTTATGTTTTCTGCAAGATATACCATTTTTTTGCCTGAATTTCTTAAATAACTCCTTAACTGTAGGAGTTACTGAAGTAAAAATTTGTTTCTAGGCGTCATTTTTTAAGCTGATACCGAATTATCAAATTTTGCGTATCTTCTATAGTTTAAGAATGAGCATTGCATTTGCTAAAAAACAGCACGAAATTTTTTCGGCATGTTTGATCAGAAGCACATATTTTAGATTTTTATATGTTGTTAAAATTGTATGCCACTAAATCCCCCCCCCCAGAAAATTCATCTTGGCTTTCTGCTCAGGAGCTGAGCAAAAAAATTATTAAATTTTCATGTGACTTTTCGTATATTGGGTCTAGTAATAAGTTTTAAAGAGCGTGCCAAAGGAATGAATATGCAATAATACCTTTATTCGTCAAAGTAATCTCCATTATTTCCCAGCACCAACGGTCAGGTAGCCCACGGATGCCAGCATCATAAAAGGATTCATCTTTTAATGCGATATAGTCATCAACGGATTTTCGTACTTCGTCTTTCGTGGAGAAGTGTACAGAAGACAAGGCATTGTTCATCGACCGAAGTAGATAAAGTCTGAAGGGGCGATATCAGGGGTATACGCCGGATGTTCCAAAACTCCCCAGCCAAACTTTACTAACGTGTCCTTGGCCGGTTTTCGCAACATGAAGTCTTGCATTGTCACGGAGCAAATTGATGGGCTGCAAACCTTTGCTAGTAAATGGACGTTTACGATCGATTTCCTGCTTTAGTCACGCAATTGTTGTTTATAGCTTTCAGCAGTTACACTTTCATCTCCCTCCAATAGTTTGTAATGCAGTACACCATTCATATCCCTCCCGACAGTGGAAGGTCTCGTGTTGCAAAACCGATCAAGGACACGTTAGTAAAGTTTGGCTAGGAAGTTTTGGAGCACCCGCCGTATAGCCTTGACACAGCCACCTCGACTATCATTTATTTCCATCAATGAACAATATCTTGTCTTCTGTACACTTTCCCGCAGTGGGCGAAGTATGAAAATCTGTTGATGGGGGGCTTCTTCGCATCAATAGATGAATCCTTTTATGCTGCTGGCTTCCGTGCGCTACCTTACCATGCTGGGTCCTAGGTGCTGGGAAATAATGGAGATTACTTATATGCGATAATACCTTTATGCGAATAAAGGCATTATCGCATATTCATTTCTTTGACACACTCTTTAAAACTTATTACTATACCCAATAAACAAAAAATCACATAAAATGTAATGATTTTTTTGCTCAGCTTCTGAGCAGAAAGCCAAGATGAAATTTTTTTGGGATGTAGGGGCATATACCATCTTAACAACATATGAAAATGTAAATCATGTTCTTCTGATAAAACATGGCGAAAAAAATTCATGAGGTTTTTGGCAAATGCAATGCTCATGCATAAACTATAAAAAGTACGCAAATTTTGATGATATTTTTGGAATCAGCTTAAAAACTTACCCTTAGAAACAAATTTTCACTTCAGTAACTTCTACAGGTAAGGAGTAATTTTAAAAAATCAAAGAAAAAATGGTGTATCTTGCAGAAAACTTAAAAATTTGCTTAGTTAATTTCTCTGTAATTAATTAATGTAGAACCTTCAAATTTGAGATTTGGAGTTATCCTATTCTATAAACCATTTACACAAAATTTGAGGAAAATCTGAAATGTGTGGTGAACCTTTTCCAATTTTGTGTTTGATTTGACGTGGAATAACCGAAATGTAAAATTTTCCTAATAGTTTCTCATTTTATTTTGTAACTTTCACTATATCTGCAAACTATTTCCCATTAAAATAAAAAACTTATGTGAATAATTAATAATTACTGAAGCAAAGAGTAGTGAAGTTGAAGTAATATTGCAACTGTTCTAGAATGCTTAATAGAAAAAGAATATTCAACTCTAATTAAGTTTATTTCTTATGTTAAAGCTAGACGGGGCTGCAGTCATTCAGTAATTTTTTCTAGGACAGGGGATAACCAGAAATTTGAGAATCAACGATAGCGTTTAATGAAATGCCTAAAATCAAGCCATCTAAATCTTGTCATTTGCGGTCAGGTAGCCCACGGATGACAGCATCATAAAAGGATTCATCTGTTAATGCGATATAGTCATCAACGGATTTTCGTACTTCGTCTTTCGTGGAGAAGTGTACAGAAGACAAGGCATTGTTCATCGACCGAAGTAGTTAAAGTCTGAAGGGGCGATGCTAGGGGTATACGCCGGATGTTCCAAAACTCCTCAGCCAAAGTTTTATTTCGGAGTCCGGAGAAAACATGTTTTCTACAGACGGAGAAAATATGTTTTCTACAGATGGAGAAATTTGATTTTGCACACTATGTGAAACTTAAGTTGCAACTGAAAAACGATTCACCGTTGTTCAGCGTTTGAGAAGAGATAAACTCATAGGAGCTCTTTTACTTGCTGAATCAAAAAAAGCAAGCATCTCAACTTTTGCTTGCCCAAAGTGCTTCCTCAGGTGGATCAAAGAAGTCACCATTTTATAATGAGTTATGCGAAGTTTTAGTATCTGCAAAAATTCCTCTAGCTAGACAAACTGTACAATCCTAGATGTTGCCACTTTTTAGAAAAACATACGGGTCATGTGATACCGGATGAATTCACCCTACGCAAAACTACATTGACGACTGTTATGTTGAAACTTAGGAGGAAATTAGAGACTGTGTGAAAGAAAAAAAATATTTGTGTCGATTGACGAAACAAATACTGCTGAAGGTCGTTTCGTATAGCAAATGTTATAATTGGGATACTGAAGGTAGACAATCATTCTAAAATACTTTTGTTAAATTTTGATGACCTAGATAAAATAAATCACTCTGCAATTTGTCAGTTATTTGACAAATCGCCACATATTTTATGGCTGAATGGTGTAAGCACAATGATGTTCTTCTTTATCTTTCTGATGCTACACCTTTTATGGTCAAGGCTGGAAAGTCAATTAAGGATTTTATCCTAAGTTGATTCATGTAACTTGTCTTGTGCTTGCATTGCATCGCGTAGCTGAAGAGATGATACATGCGAATTATCCTGATGTTGATAATCTAGTGTCTAATATTAAAAAAATATTTCTGAAAGCTCCATACCGCCGGGAATGTTTTAAGTCTATGGCTCCTAATCTTGTTTTGCCTCCATAGCCAGTGATAACGCGCTGGGGTACCTGGCTAAATGCGTGCATATACTATAGGGAAATTTTTTCAGACTGAGAAGTCTATAATTAATTTCCCTGCTGAAGATGCTGCTTCAATGAAAAATGCGCAAAATGTTTTCTCTTCAGATAAAATTGTAGGAAACTTGGCATTTATTAAATCTAAGTATACTTTAGTTTGTATCTTATGCTCAACAATCACAAGTTTAGAAAAACAAGATTTGGAACTTGTCGATGCGATAAGCTATATTGATAAAGTGAATACAGTTTTGGAAAAGGCAAGAGGAAAAGTTTGACAAGTATAATTGAAAAGTTTAACAAGGTTTTAGAGAAAAACTATGGCTTCCAAGCAATAAGAAAAATCTCTCTAATCTTAACAGGTGAAATGGCTACTTTTGAAATCAAAGAAGAGTTGCCAGTAAGTGATACAGTTTTCTTCAAATATGCACCGATCACACGAGTTGACGTTGAAAGAAGCATCTCTAGATACAAAAATTTACTCTCAGACAAGAGACGTTCTTTCACATTCGATAATATTAAAAAACATTTAATAGTGCAATGTAATTCTGATCTCTTGTAATTTCGCAAAATTTAAAATTTGAAGTGCATTAACAATTATGTCTATACGCAGAAAAATCAAGTATCGATATATTTTACCTTCCTTCATTAGTATTTTGTGATTCTACGTTTTCAAATTTTAGTGAATATTTATCTCAGTACTCAGTTTCTTTAAATATATTTTAGTTAGATGTAAATATATAGTCAGGTGTAAATACATTTTTTCTTTCTTCTTTAACTTTTTAGTATTTCATTTTTTTTTAAAATATTAAGATGTTACGTATCAGTTTCTTTAGATAAATATGTTTTAATGCAAAAAAAAAACGTATTTTTAGTAATAAATTATTTGTTTAGATTGAAATTTTTGTTTGATAATTTGCGCATTTTTTTTTAATTTAAAGGCATTTTTTGCATTTTTAGGGCCATCAATATCCGGGCTATGAGTATGCACCAGAAGACCAAACTATCACTAAGGAGTACAACCAGGTGGTCCTTCGCCGTCTTTGTGATGCTGTGCGGCACAAATGTCCGGATCTGTGGTCAGTGAAATTTTTTGCACCTCGATCATGATAACGCACAAAACCATTCTGCTCATTTTTGGTGGGATTACGGCCAATTAGCTAGCTACACGAGGGCTCTAGGCCGAGGAGTGTTATGCCCTCCGTAGGGGTTCTTAACCCGTATTTAGGCTAAATTTCGGAGGAAACCACGAAAACCTCTGAACGGTTTGGTCAGCGGACGTGACCTGGTTTTGAACCAGGCACATTCCGTCTTCCAGTTCAGAGCGCTATGCGCTCGGCCACTGATGTCTGTGTATTTAATTCAAGATTTCCTCGCCAAACACAACATTCCTGTGCGTCGCCAGGTTCCCTAATCAACCGCCATGGCTTCTTGGGTTACTTCCCACACATCGGCACGCCAAGAGATCGCCAACAATTTCACCCCCTTTTCAAGAAGGATCAGTGGGTGACCCTGCAGATCTAGACTCACGGAAAATATCGCGAGGATGGCCCCCGTTCTAAAGAGGGGATGGCAAAAGCGGGAAGATAGTAACCCATTAATTACTCCAGCCAGTGTCATTGTGAAATCCGTGTGTGGTACATGCAACGCTTTGAAGTACAGTATTTTGCAATGAATTTCGTGTATTGATATCTGAGATGTCTAGCAAGGGTATAATAAGAGTTCCTTTATCAGCAGCAATAATTAAAACTTGTCTTTAGAAAAATATTTTAAAACGCTAGAAGCATCGCACTTACTATCGCTTGTTTTGAAAAAAAAATTTTTTTAATATTTTATTCTTTTTTTCACGATTTTAAAATTCGCTAATTTTAATTTAAAATGCGTGCGCTCGCTGTCTCAGGAAGGAAGGAAAAAAAGAAAAGAAAGGAAATTTGGAGGAAGAAAATTGCGTTAACTATTTACATATATTTACCTCAAAATTTACTTATTCGTTTTAGTTGTGGACGCAGGATCTTATTTTAGGCTGGGTATTCGGAGCACGTGACATGGCTCTTCCATTTTATAGTTGTCCTAGAAACTGCACAGAGAGTATCAAAATACGTACTAAAATAATCTTTAATAAATAATCACACATTATGAAGGTTTAATTTCTACCCGAAAATCAAAGTAAATTATCTGAATATTTTAATTGAATCCAACAAATTATTCGAAGAGTTTAGTTTCATAAATTGACATTTATTTTCTTATTTTATAAAGATAGTTGCAAGTTATGCATAAATGTATAAATTTAATAATATCTGATGCTGATAACTAATAAGTAGTTCGACAAAATCCTCTAAAGTTTCAGACATTCTAAAATTTAAACTTTTGGTCAGAGAAAAGAGAAAATCAGATTTTTTTTTTTTTTTTTTTTTTTTTTTTTTCGGAAACATATATCGTAATTTAATGTGTTCTCTTGAGTATTTGTAGAGCCTGAAATATTTGACCCATTAATCGTATATAGAACATTGTAAAACTAAAATTAAAAAAAAAAAAACTGTTAAATTTTTTTAAAGCATTTTCTTACATTCATGTTAAATATTTTTTGCTATTCTCCTAAAGAACTCTTGAGCAATGTGACAGTGGCGTTTAAAAGTTTAATGTTAAGAAAATCTTCATGCACGGGTGATTTGTGAAACGTAAATTAATTTCATGTAAGTAATATTCCGCAAAATTTTTTTTTTCAGGGTTTTCCTGCAAGTACCCTACAGAGGGTGTTCACACATTTTTGTAACGATTTTGCAAAGATATATATAGAAATAAATATAAGAATTTTATTTTCTAATGTGTTCAGTCTGATAGCCCTTTCTTTGAACCATTATATTACATCTTGATTTCAAAGATGAAAGTCCTTTTCTTAAAACATCAAGGCTGATATTGTTCCACTCCTCCATCACAATCTTGTAGTAATATAATCTTTTGTAGTAATATATGAATGCATCTTGTGTTTGCGTGATTATGGCAACGCTATACTAGGGCAATCTGCCAAGGATGGGGGGGTGCCTAGGTAGGAGAACTTTCTAAGGGGTTCTAAAGCGTATTCACGTTACATCTGGAAAAAACCTACCAAAAATCCAGACTGTTAGATCGACAGCTGCTCGATGGGACCCGATCCCGGGACCTTCACTCTTCGGCCGTCTACCATTTTCAATGACATAACTACTGTGCGATGGTAAGGCTATAAATGTATCTTAAAGTAGAAATATAATTCAACTCATCTTCGTTTAGAAATATATTTAATTTTATATTTCAATTCCATTCATTATCACTGAAAAATAACGTTCAATAAATACTTGTCACACAATTTTGCTTTCATGCCTTATAAGATGATATTTATTCCAGGAAAAATTCATGTATATGTAAAAAAAAAAAAAAAGTTACTATTATATTTGTTTGTTCATCTTAAAATACACTGGAATAACATAAACTAGAAGTTTCTGTAGAAAATTTTACTTAATTGAAGTTTTAGACGTATTTCGTATTTTTCAATTCAGAAAGCATTTTGTATTTTGTAATTTTTTGTGTTTGAATAAATGTAATTTGTATTTTGCATCGAAAATACATTTATTTATGTATTTTGCCTAACTCTGCTTCTGTAGCTACTTTCAAAGAGCATTGCAGAGCAAGCAGTAATTATTTTTATTTCCAACGGAGATGAGTCTCCGTTGAACTGGAGAGAGTATGAGGGAACGTCCTCTAAGTGAAACTGTACTCCCCCTCTCTAAACAACGGGGGATGAGGGGGAGAAAAGCAATAAACTTTAGGTTTACCATTGCCGATCTCTGGGAAGATAGGGCTTCTTGTGACTTTTTGCTATTTCCCAATCTGAGATTGCTGATAAAAGGGATCCAATTTCAGTCAAGAGAAGACATCATGCGCAATGGGACGCACACCATTCCTAAAATTGCTTTCCAGAATTGTTTCCAACCACAGCAGAAATGCTGGGAGGAGTGTGTACTTTACCAAGGTGACTATTTTGAAGGGGATTAGTGTACCAGCTTTCCAAATCAGTCAATGTATTTTTGTCGGACAAAGTTTTCATACTGTTTGAACAGACCTCGTATATTGTCAAACTTTTGCGTATCCTATGGTCTTTTTAATATTGCCAGTAATCTGTATGATCTCGCCCGCTCTCTGTTTCTCAACAACTAACACTGATCTAAAATAATTATATTAAACTTTCTTTTCTAATTCTCTATTAAAATCAGATGGGGAAAACTTCGGTCGGGTTGCTCGCTTGTGGATATTGAGGGTGAAGTAGCCTACTCTCCTCCTCTCCCCCCCCCCTCTCTCTCTCTCCTCCTCCACTCTCCATGTTTAAAAAAAAAAAAAACTAGCATAACTACATTTTTCCGTTAAAAACGGACGATACATTTTTATGAACATTATGAAATTTTTATTTGTAAGTCAAGTTTTTTTTTTTTTTTTTTTTTTTGTTCCACAAAGAACAGGACGCATTAGCACTAAAAAAAGAAAAGGTAGGGCTCGACGGGCTTTGAAAAATGTCAAACATGAACAGGTCAGTGAGGTCCAGAAATTTTAGAATTAAAAGCTTAAAAATGGATAATTTAAACTTTTCTTTTAAATTGAAAATTTTATGTAGTTTTTCTTCTAAATAAGTAATTATATGCCTCTATTATAATATACATCGGTTCTTTAGACTGTTGTAAGTTTTTAACACTGCTAAAGCTCGCAAAATTCGTACAAGAAACATTACATATCAAAGCAGCAAGACAAGTTGTTCTAAATTTGGTCTTTTCCCTTTTTGTAAAACAATAAAAATGCTGAAAAATTGGAAGGGGGGGGGTCAAAACTACTATTAGTGTCTGGCAATTAGGAATTTGAAAAACTCCTTTATAGGCTAAAAGTAATTAAGGTTCGATTTGCATGTGGTTTAGTGCATGTGATCGTGTTCCGTCTCGGTCATCCATTATCACTATGCATAACTCTTGAAAATTTAGCATGAAATTACTCGGGGTGCTCACTGCCCCTTTGAAAAAATATTGGAGAGGGTCAAGCTCCCTATCCCTGTGTAGCCTCCATTTTATTTTTAGCGATTTCGAGCAGATATCTTAAAATTTCAGATTAGAAAACATAATATTTGTATTCAGCATCAAAAACATAATGTTTAACATTCAGATCATTATTTTCTTTCTGTTCCTTCAAAAGTTATTAAAACTTCGTTTCGTATGGCCACCGTTTGGTTTTTTACTGATTTGGTGCAAATAGCTTAAATTTTCAGATAGGAAACTTAAAATTTGGATTCAGCATACCCAAATACATAAAGTTTGACAGCAAGATCACCATCTTCTTTCTGCTCCTTCAAAAGTTATCGGGACCTCATTTTGTATGGCGTATGACCGCCATTCCGCCATTTAGTTTTTTAGCGATTTGAACCGTCTAACATCAAAATCGTATAACAAGCAAAACGTTCGGAAGGTTGATTCCACGATATCTCCTGCTACATTTTTTAAAATCGCATTTTTAAACTTGGCGTAATGATAAAAAATATATTTATTTTGTTCCAACAAAATTCATGCTGATTACAAATTGTTTTTTTTTTCAATAAATCGTTAAAAATCTTATAACTAATTATTGTTTTGAAATATTAATTAAAATTGCTTGGTAACTTATGCTACCTAAAAAAGACATTGAATGGGCAGAAAAGTCAGAGTTTTATTTCTGCTAAAATTCTACTTCTTAAGTGCTATAATCTTTATGAGAATTTGTATGTATAGCTGCAGAAAAAAATGCCCTTTATTCGGCCCTCGTTCGCCGTACAACAAAGTTACGTATACTAATCTTTTACGATTGACGTACACTTTAATTTGGTATACATAAAATTGCATAAGGGGCCATCTTCATATTAAAATTCGCACCAGCTTTTTCTTCCAATAGCAACCCCCTAGATTTCACTTCATATTTCAAAAATTTAGCTCATTTTAACCCCGGGTAGCAATTTTCAATAAATTTGAATTGAAAATGAGTGAGTTATGAGCTTCAAAAATTCCCCTCCCCCCCATGTTAAAATATTTTTTCATACTTTAATTCATATCTCACATAATATTGATAATAAGAAGTTGACTTTTATTCGTACTATTAGAACTAATCGACCCAAACATAATTTACTATTATTCTATTTTTAATAAAATATTAATATGAATTAAATGCGTTATCAAATTAATATTAAAAAAAATTATGAATAGCGACCTAGCCAAATTTCGATGAAAAATGTAGAAAGTAATATTACATGGCTGTGCAAAATTTCAATTGTTTAAGTTCAGTATTTTAATTTATATAAAATAAAATGTGTTGTTTTCACGAGTTAAGGGACCATATATAAATTTATTGTGACAATTTTTTGAAAATTGCGTTAAATAAAAAAATAGCAAATTTTGAAGAAAATATTGGGAGTTTGTACAGTTTGATGGGGATTCTGTAAAGCTTTTATTGTTGCGACCCTTACTATCCCCTCACCCCAAATAAAGTATTTTCAATGTGTGGACCATGTATCTTTCAATACAAAGTCCAATTTCTGAAAAACTAACATCCTCAACATTCCAGGCATGACCTTTTCCAATATCTGAAACATCAGGTCTTTGGACTTCCCCATACTTTATCAAACATTCAAAATCACATTTTTCAGTCTAAATTTTTGTCTGACTATAGATTAAAATGCTACCAAAAGTCTTATAAAATATTGTACACTGCAGACGATAATATTAAATGAAGAAAGTGAAATAACAAACACAGTGAGATAATATTGTTTTTTCAAAAAAGCAGTTGCGTTTTTCACACGAAATTCAAACGAATACATTTTTAATCATTAAACCATTCTTCAAGTTCAACCATAACTGAGTAACATTCATATTTGTTGACAAAGAGCAGAGAACAGTCTCTCACTCCCGGCAACATTTTACCTATCTAAGAGAACCCTCATACCCAATAACAATTTCAAAATTTGAAAGATTTTCAAAATCGTAAGCAGTCATTTTGCATTTTTCCTTTAAATCATATATAAACGGACCAAGGAAGTTTTGTAGCTACGGGTCACTTAGACCACTTACTATATATTCTAATTTCTATCCCTGGTATTCTCAGTACAAAAAACTTTAAGACTAGAAACAGTATTTTCCCTTTAAATAATATTTATTTCTTTTAACTATCGCAAGCAAAATTAATAAAAGCAATAAGTTCGGAACCTACAAACAGTGTTTTTCAATTTGCAGAAAGCCCCTTAAAATCGCGCAAAAAAGAATTCGCAATATCTCCGGAAATTATCGTAGAAAATTGGTGAAAATTTTATATTTTGGGTAATTTGATGGTTTTCTTTCGTTTAATAAAGTCAAAATAGCGTGTTACCATTGAGAAAAACGAAGTTGATGCAGAATTAAATATGAAGACGCCCCCTTATGTAAAATAAATGAATAGTAAATTAAAGTATACGCTATTTGCAAACGAATGCAGGGTCGTACCAGAAATTTTTCATGGGGGTGGGGGTTACGACTACTACAACTCACATATATGCATACATGTGTGTGATAAGGGAGTGAAGAATATGCATTTTGTATGGCAAAAAATTCCTCATGGGGGGGGGGGGTTATGACCCCCTAACCCCCCCCCTTGGCTACGCCCCTGAACGAATGGTATATATAACTTTGCTGTACGACGAACAACGGCCAAATAAAGAGCAAGTGTTTTTTTTCCCGTAGCTGTATCTATATCTTATCATAAAACATCATTTAGTTTTGTATATAAATTTGGTTATTGAATTAAAATATACTAAGTGCATACGGCATAGTAACTCATGCTACAAAACTGGATAACTCATACTACAACGTAGATGTCATTTTGATAAAAAGAAACTTTTACACAAAATAAATTGTTGCCAACCATCTACAACATTTCGGAATAATTTCTCACACAATTTATTGTAAACTGTAATTTTTTTTAAAGATCATGTCACGCTCATATGGAATTGCCCGGAATGAGCACATCTAACACATTCAGAAAAGGTTGTTTGCTTGCTTTTCCTCAAATACACTTCCTACTTTCAAAATTTTGGAAAACTGTCCTAGTCTCACATGAAAACCGATGAAACGGATCAAAGGAAAATCAGCACCGTGATAGATGGTCATCACCAGTGATGTGGGGTGGGTAAATACCCACTGGGTAGGTAAATATTTTTTGGGTATTTGCCCAAGGCCTCGTTAAATACCCAAAAACTAGGTATTTCCAACTTAGAATGGAATAACTGTTCTTAACAACATTTATGATTAATACCAATTACATTTCTATTATTGTCCCTTTTTTTTAATGCAAAGTTGTTAATTTTAATTTGACTTCATTATGAGTATTTTTGTAGTGTTTGTTTTTTATTATTATTAAGCGTTTGATTATTTGGCATAAACTACTTTATCAGTCATACCGCATTTTTTTCACTTTAATAATGAAGGATGTTTTATGGTAGTCCTTAAATTTTTTTGTGCAAGTGACAGATTTGGCAATATTTTTAATGTGTTACATTGATTAATATACCTCATAGCTTATTTTAAGTTTACTATTATATCCCTGAGCTTATTTTATGTTTCTTATTTTTTTAAACTGTGATAGTTTATTATGGTTTGTTATTGAAGGGGAGTGGGGATTATATGCATCTTATGATTGATTTAATGATCACTAAAATAAAAATTACATGCAAATAGTTACAAAACTAGTAGTTATAAGTAATAGGAGTAGTGAGAGAATGAGAGTACCACGCCACCCCAATCCCGGCGGAGCAGCGGAGCAGGGATTGCACAACGGGTGAAGCAGAGGTTACATAATCCACGATGTGCTAAGAGGGGGGTGGAGTTGAGTGACAGCTGATGGAGGAGAATTCGACCGGAGCAGGGGAGACGGAGTGACAGTTAATAGATAAGACAGAAGGGTACAGATTTCTTTTTCTTGCAACATTCGTAATAGAGGGGACTCGGAAAAAAGTTTGATTTTTTTTTCTAATAATTACTGACTACAAC